>CM060916.1:50155000-50407500 GCA_030737875.1 Allium sativum | reverse complement strand
ATTTGGATTACTGCATTATTTGGACATGAGAAAAATCAAGTCTTTTGACATTCTTACTGGTTCTTTGGTGTGTATTTGTTATAGAAATCGCTATTTTTTATATAATACATAAGTGTGCATTTTTCAAGTATCGAGAAAAGAAAAGAAAATGATATTGCCCTTGTATCTATATTATATAATTAATTAATTATCATAGTGTGTGCTAATTATCATACATGAATCAGCTCATATGAAATCTGTGCACATAGCTACTATTTTAGTAGCTATTGCCTACTACGTAGAAAATTTTGATCAACTGAGATGAGCATTGGGTAGTTGATACTATTTATTTCAGCACACTGGATGTTTTATATTTTGGATTTAATTTTCATATATTATGTTTGGTGATGCTTTTGATTTGTTGGTAAAAGGGCTATAAAAATATGGCTGAGCAGTTAAATTTTGGTGCAAACGCGGAGGAACATTTTTATATGGCATTGATGGTATCTTTCCTATTAATTATCCTCAGTCCTAATTATTATTTTAATGAAATTGGAAGTGTGACTACAAGATGGATTTACATTCAACCCGAGTCCATGGCTCACCATTTAATTTATTATCCCAGTATGAACGAAGTGCTTATATTGTTCCTATCAAAAGGAATTTTCATGTGATTTTATCATGCTTCGTTGTTATTTATTTTTGTTTCCGAGTTTCTGCGGGGATCTATTATAAGGATTTAATTTCGTTATTTGTTGACAAATAGCTTGCAACTTTCTTAGGGCTTGAGAGGACTTTATGCAGGCTTCTATCCTGCAGTTTTTGGTTCGACGGTTTCTTGGGGACTCTACTTTTTTTTGTAAGTTGAACTTTTTTTTGATCATTTTATTCAATAATCATGTTCCACTGGACAATTTAATTTATAGGTTTCCCTGGGATGTCATTTGCTATCTTGTAGACTGACTTCACCATCTATTTGTTTTTTCCCTTTATTTTTTTTCCCGCATTTTGTATTAGAGAATATCCATTTTATTAGTCCGTTTTGTTTTCTCTTTTCATGATCTGGATTCCACAATTCATGCAACAATGTTATGTGCATGAGAATCACAATCATGTCGTAAATTTGACATAATTTTATGACATAAATTTTGTTGTATTCTCTATGCTACAAGGTTTTTAAAATGCGATTTAAATCGTAAGTTGCATGGTTTAAACTTTATATCAAACCTAGATTCACAAAGTCAAATTACTTCTAATATGATCTTATAGACACACATATATGTATATGTTAACAAATTTCTTTATTAACACCCCAAACAACTTGTGTGAGGATAAGTGTTGAAGTCTTATGCTAGTTCAAAGGAGCGAGCTTAAGATAAAAAGGCAAGTCAATTGTCATAAGTTTGAGAGGCTATGCAATAAGTCAAAATCTAGACCATATGTGTATTCAAGTCAAAATGCTATGCTCGTTCAACTCAAATAAGGACACAAGTCGATATGCTATGCAAGACAAATCCAAATGTTCTTTATTGATCAAATAGGCTATGCATATGTATTTGTCCAAGTACAAGTCCATACAACTATGAATTCACGATTGAGAAGGTTGTCCCCAATTTGATTTAGGGTTACAGCAAATTTAAAACGTGTAGAATGAGAAAAGAATTTCCAGCCCTCGCTAACCGTCCCTCCGCTGCTATTTATTGGTTTAGGTCATGTTCATGTAGGCTACGATTGTGTCGACTCCATGATGTTGGTTCTAGCCGTGTTGATTTTTTCTTGTGCCTCTTGAAATGGTGGCAACACCAGTAACTATCGTTGATGTCTATTTTGAGCTTCGTTCTGAGTAGAGTGACATGCTAGCTGTAAAGTCACTCGAGTCACTTCATCGTATGTTAGTGAAGAGTTGCGCTACTTTGCTAGATGGCAACAGGAAAAGAGGAGTGACACAACAAGGTGGAGCGGTAGACTACTTGATCAATGAGGAACAAAACAGCCTTCAGATGAAGGAAGGTGACACAGTTTTGAATTTCAAATAAGGCAGCACGCCTGCATAACTCTAAAGCGTCACCCCATCGTAAAGGAGACAAGGTAATACAATATCATTGGAGGAGGTGACATGATCTCTGAAGCGGAGGGCGACATGGACCTCCGGGTGAAAAGAAGCGATGCCTATTGGAAGCGACACCATTCATTAACTCTTAACATCGCTGATAGGCAATACAGCTTTGCGGTCCAAAGAAGGCAATACAACTTCGAAGTTTAAAGAAGACGATACGGTTTGCTTGAAAGAGGAGCGGTGCTTTCTTTTGCCTTGAGGAGAGCAATACAATCTTATGACCCGAGAGGGACGATACACTCTTTTGAAACATGGAAGACGACATGATCTATGAAGAAAGATGATACTCTCATTTTAAACTAAAAAGAGATGATACATTTTGTCTTATCCATTAGAAGCGACATGCCTATCGGCTAAGGCGATACAATTACAATAATTTAACAATGTGTGTATGCTTGTGTATGTATGTGTGTGTGTGTGTGTATACACACTTTTATGCTAGAATATTTTGTCTTTGTAGGTTATCCAATAGCATTTACGTATAAATGCATTAGCCCTTTATTCCTTTCCCATGCAATATTTCATGTTTTCACTCCTTTTTTTCTTCTTTTTCTATTGTTTTTTTTGTTTGGGGGGGGGGGGAGGGAGAGTCTTATAAATGAGACTCTTGTTTCTTTTTTGATTGATCTTTAAATCGTGATTTTTGCGCTGAATTGTAACTGGTATGACTGTCAATGGGTAACTAAAATTTAAAAAATCCGTTTGCATTCTTATTACATGCGGATGAATATCCAATATCCTAAAAAGGAACACGTATGCGAATAGGAAACAATTTGCATTCAAAAATTATCCATCCGGTTTTTTCAGGACTATATTTTTGATTATGCGTGTTTTTTTATCGAGTTGGTAGTTTATATTATATGTATTTAATGCATGTTATCCGCTCAAAACTATTTATCGTTATCATATTTGTTTTCTCTCGCTTATATAATCATTAAAATGAAAAAAAAAAACGTAATTTTATACCAAAATTTTCTATTTATATTTCTTGATTTGTCAATCGTCAGTGGGTATGACAATTATTGAATAATCCGTATGTATTCGCTAGTGCGGATATCTGAAATTTATTTCGGATGCATATATGACACTCTGCATTCAAAAATATCCGTTGACAAACCTAGAATTTATTTTTATTTGAAACAGAATAGGATTTTTCGATGACAATAGTATGCTATACGAGTAAATCAAAACCAGATATAGGTGGGACATGTTTTCTACAAGGCTAGCAGTGTCCATGCATATGTGTTGGGGGGTGTTTTTTTTAAAGGGTTGGGGGTTGGGGGGGGGGGGGGGGTTTGAAGGTGGGGTGGTTTCTTCTATTCGAGGAGAGCACTCTTTTCTTCTAAATTTGATCTTGCTTGTTACTCGTTTAGCACTGTGGCTGGTCGTGTTATGATTGTAAAATCAAGTCGTTACGATCATTTGTTTAAATTAATTTAGGATCATCACTAATGATGTTACCATGAAAATTAGATATAAAAAAGATGAGTATGAGAAGCGCCGGAGAATTGTTTTTTGCTCAAAGAGCTTTAAAGTGAAATAACGTTCCGAAAGAGAGGTGGGTTGGTTTGTTATAGATTTAGTAAGATGAAATGTTTTTAGATTCATTTTGGTGTAGTAAATTTCCTGTGAAATATGCTCATCTTTCTGTAAACAATGAATGAAATATTATCTTTAAGATCGTCTCCCAAATTCCGTAAGTTTATCTCATAAATTAGCCTCTCTTTAAACTGCCTATTTTAAGTGAGCTATTTTGTCCTAAATATTTCTTTATAAATCTCGTTGAATCATAATCATTTCTGACTGATTCATCCAAAATCATAATTTCAAAAACTGTCCTAATCTTGATGTTGTGATCCAAACTTCAAAATAACCATAAATTGCGATAATTTATAGCTAGAACTGACTTGCTGGAATGACAAATTAGGTTTATGTAATAATATTATTAGCAGCTAAACTACTCGACCTGGATGAATAATAATTATGTATTTAATCATGTCTTTGTACATTAGCTGTTGATTTTAGATTTCTGGAAATTATACATTTCTAAATTCTGAAAGATGTTAGATATTATGGAGTCCACATTTTTCACTGTATGTTATTTAGCGAGCGAAATATATTATTGAATAGGAAAATGATTTACTTTTTTGAAGTTTTGTAGGAGATATCTTGACATAAATGTATACTTTAATATCATCATTACTTTGCATGCGTACGGTTTACATGCATGGCAGCATGTGCATGTTGCATGTGCCAACTTGGTTTTATTATTATCTTTCACAGTTAAATTTTACAAGTGAAAACCATAGCATAGCTGAAGCGACATACGCATATATTGGACAATGAGTATGGATGACGTTTCTCACCAAATGAGATGGATGTTGGCATATTTCAAATTAGTTTGATACTTGACATTGTTAATAATATGATTCTTCAGTTTCAGACTTGATCTCTTTTTGGTAAAACGATTCTTCAAGGGCGATCTTTGTTGGATTCTTTCATTGCAAAAAGCCTTATCCATTACCAAAATTTGTGATTAACGAAGTCTGTTATGTGCATGAACTTGTAGTTAGTAAAAGATGTAACAACTTGTATTGGTTCTGGAAAATAATTTGAAATTAACCCAGTTTTCCTTTGTATTGTTGTATACATTCAATTTTCATTTCAGGTTCACGCTTTCTACAAACATGTTACATAACTGAAATGACACTTGAGTTTTGTGTATTTGTTCAACGTTTTCAACGGTAATGTTCGTTTTTAAATTGAAAATGGCCTTGGTATTTGTTTCTTCTTTTGAAAATTTGTGACCTCTAAATATTTCAACATTGACAAACTTTTGAAACCAATGAAACTTTGATACTGAAGAAATCCTTTTAAATATTATTCTTGAGCCAAGACAAATTTCATGTTCATCTTATAGCATTTATCAATATCAGTTCGAGACAAACTGCGTTTTATGATGAGCGCCAAAACCTATTTCCAGCTATCTAGACATCGGTTCTCGTAAAATATGATAATGGTGATAAATACTGATATCCTGAAAATGCATATGCTTAACTTTGTAATTGTACAGTTGGATGTTCCAGTGCTTTTGTGATGACCGATCCTGGTGATTATTGAGATGAAATTGAGTCTAGGTTTCGTTTTCACCTTCTAGATTTGCTTTTCAAGTATTGAAAAATAGTGAAAACTAGGAAAATGAAGGAATTGCAATTAACATGTAAAAGAGTTAGAAAAACAAGATTCAAACAAGATAAATAGATGAATAATTGACCAAGTATTTTGAGAAAAATCGTTATACTTTTGTTTATTTTGATCAAGTTTAGCAGTAATACCATGGAAATTTAATAATCAGTAACTGTATTAAATTAATCTTTTATGTATAATACATTTTTTTTTTTGGTGGGTAATCACAAGTATGTATTAATTATTTAATATATATTTCTATAAAAAGAAGTGGCAAATTTCTGAACGGAATCATATTCAAAAGTTTTGCAATCAATCAAAATGTTGAAATCTCGAGTGAACAAAACGGAAACACAAACCAGAATCTTGAACCTTGGTACTAAACTACTAATTAGTAATAACAAAATTATCAGGATCCACAAATTCGAACTATGCCAACACAAAAATCGAGGCAGAGACTGACAAGATCCAATATGATGGATTGGCCAGGTACAAATAACACAGTTCAGAAAAATCTTACTATAAAACATGATATTATATGAATAGTTGGTGTTGTTCTCTGGTCCGAACCGTATTCTGGATTATTTACTTAAGTAGATGCCGTGATTTAGCAAAATCCGACACAAAGTAACATAAGACCCTACTAGACCCAAAAAGGGTAGTAGATCTGATACTTTGTCTCTGTTCAAATCGGATCTAAATGTCATCCTTAATGTTAATTATTTAACTATTGATAGACATGTTAATATAATTATGTATCAAGGCAAAGAAAATACTTTAGATTTGATTTATATTAGCAGAAACAGTGATTGGTTTTTGAAATTATCATTGCATATGTTCATTTGCAATTTCTGTCTGCATGTTATTGTAGGGTAAATTTTTATGCTAGTGTCTTTTTTTTTTTTTTTTAATTTTTTTTTTATAACTATAACATAAGAGAACACTTACATTATTATTATTTTCTTGGCACTTTTCTAATTGCAGTTACAACAGAGCTAAGCAAAGGTATCTTAGAAGCAATGATGAGAAGGCAGGCCCGGTTCATCATCTTGCTTCAGCTGCAGAAGCAGGAGGTCTGGTAAGTACCAAGCATTAACAGTTTGTCTCCTACTAGCTTATTTATGATAATTTGGGGTTGTCAACTTTGATAAGGGTTTAGAAGTGGTTCATAAATTTTCTTACAAAACATTTATAATCTTCCACTTTTCTTGATCAACTAAGCTTAACCAAGCACCCTAGTGCACCTTATGTTTGACCATCTATAAATAATCCCTGTCTTCTCTTTTTAATACCTAACGACATTACTTAATTCAATAGCATTCTGGGCATCAATACCTTTTTAAAGTTGGAACAGTTATATATTAGGCCTGCTTCTTGCTTTTTTAATACCTACTATCATTATTAAGTCCAATAGCATTCTGAATGTCAATACCTTTTCTAGTTTGATCTCAAAGTCACCTTTTATAGCAGGCTGTTTATTACTATTGTGATGCTATGCTGATCGTTACATCCATGTTCTCCTCTGTGTGAGAGCATATCTCAAATTTTATTTTTGGAATTTCAGGTATGTTTATTCACCAATCCAATCTGGCTTGTAAAAACACGGTTGCAGCTTCAGACACCTTTTACTAACACTGTACCATATTCTGGGTTTACAGGTATGATCTTTTATGTTCATATTTAAATATATTTAAAAGCATGTTTTCAATCTTGCCTTGATTGCTTTGCACTAATTTTTCTCGGAATGACAGTTAAAATCGATCATCAAAGTCTATTTCTTAGTCTACAAGACAGACTAGACAGTACTATAAATCTTTTCTTCAATTTGCAAATGCAGAACTTCATTCTATGTTTTTCCGAATAAAACCATTCAATTGATGGTTTGATTGATTTTAAAATGTGTTTGGCCGTCATAAACAGTCCTATTGTAGTATCCATGCTATAATCGTCAGGGGGATTGATGAATGAATTTCTAGTTTCCTTCTTGCTGTAACTTATGAGCTTATAGGGGGGTTTACACCATTAAGTTCAGTTGTTGAAGAAAATAATTTGATTTCAATTTTCAGATGTGTTAACCAATAACTTAAGTCATTGCTGCTATTAAGGTCAGATGCTTTAAGAACCATTTTGAGGGAGGAAGGATGGAAGGCATTTTATAGAGGGATTGGGCCCAGCTTTCTGCTTGTATGTATTATTCATTGTCTCTTTCTGTTTTCTTTCCTGTAAATATGCTTCAGTCATAATGCATAGACAACTATGTAACTTATGGGTTGCATTTGGTAATGTATTACATTTCTTTGGTTGCAAATTTTGAACATGGTCCGAAAAATCTGAGTTCATTATACAGTTTATAATAAAAACACCACAAATTTTCGTTAAGCGGAAGCAGATGTTCAGTCTTGTATATCTCAGAGAAATTTACGTTTACATGTGCAAATAAATTATATTTTTGTTAAACTGAGAGATACAAACTGAAGATATGTTTGTTTTCTAGGATTTAATATTTGTAACTGGGAAATGAATATAGTTAACTACATTTACTTAAATAATTTAAAATCTATTTTTTTAGATCTTTGTTGATGTATATGTTTCAAGTTTCAACTGAGTTTTAGATTTGAATTGAACTGAAAATTTTGCACTTATTTTAATGGTAATTCTGAATTTGTGGGCATCTGTGAAAATACTGATGATGGTATTAAATGGAGTGAGTAGCAGGTCTGTCAACTGATACTTTCACATATCTTCAATTTCGGATATCGATTAGCTCCCGCGGATAGCGGATGATGAATATCAGATATTATCCTATCTTTTGACAAACCATAAATCTAAAGACAAATGGTAAATTAAGTTTAACGTAAAAGCGTTTCAGTACAAAAATAGGATGGTAAAAAATATTTTTAGTAGTGAACACGTATTTATATACATATAGTACAAACTATTTCTAATCAACAGTAAATACATATCATTCATTATAATACACACAATACGAATAACAGGCTTATCAGATGGATACATTTGGATGCAAATATCTTCGTATTCACATCAATATATATATATATATATTCCAAATATCATCAAATATTTATCCCCTTTTCAGGTATGAAGATAGATGTATTTCTGATTTTTCAGGTATTAATTGACAGATTAGTGCGTAACAATTTTAAAGACTTGAATACTTGAATAGAAACATTGATAATGGGAGTAGGGCAAGTGGATGATAATTCTGTAAACGTAAACGGATTGAATTATAGTATATTTTGAGAACTATGAGAGATTGGAGCATAGTTATTAATGGCGCACGGCGCAAAAAGGCGAAACATCAGTCCGGAGCCTTGGCGCGCGGCGCGGCAAATGGCGCGCGCCTTTCTGATTTACGGCGCACTTTTGTTTTTTAATTTAACATATAATAAAAAATATTAAAAATCCGGTATTTTTTGCTAAAACATGTGCAATCAAAGTTTTTACTATTTTGCAAAAAGAAACATCATCATATTTGAGATCATTAGCATAAAATTTCAAGCGTCATAGGTTTCGAAATCCAATATAATAATACATATTACTAATAAACTAGAAATTTGAATCCGATTCAACAATCATATTTTCAAAATCCATCAGAACCTACAAAATAAATAAAACAAAATACAAAACGTTAGCAAACACAATAATATGATCAACATTAATCTTGTGTGAACTGCAAAAAATGAAAAAATAAACAAAAACAAGCAAAAAACAAAAAAATAAACAAAAGGCGCGCCATTTTGCGCCGTGCGCCTTTTTTGCGCCGCGCGCCTTTTGCGCCATTTCGTGCGCCTTCTCATATTCGCCGCGCCATAAGCCAAAATGGCGCAGATGCTGCGCCGCGCCGCGCCGTGCGCCATGGCGCGCGCCATGGCGCGCCATTGATAACTATGGATTGGAGTATGTGCTACTTTACAAAATGGCACCGATTTTGCCTTTAAATTAAATGACTTGCCCGTTCTTTATTCTCTTTGACTTAAATGAACTAGGATGATGTTGATTGCATGATGAGGGTCTCATGATGGCTTCCTGCTATGCACTGGGCAGTTTGGTTGGTTAACACACGATTTTATGAAATTATAAACTTTTTGCAATGTTGAATCAAAACCAATTTGGATTAGACCTGAAACAGATAGCCGCTGACTGGTCGGTTTGATCAATTCTATTACTAAATTGTAAAGAAGTTAAAAAATCACACTCAAAAATCATGTTTGATCTCTCATAAATGGTGGAATTAAGTTACTCACATGGACTATGGCTTACCAAGGTTCTAAATTTTGGCCGGCATGTTGGAATACCGGTGTTTCCGTTTCGGTTCCGGCATGGATCGAACTGTAGTATCATCAAGAAAACTAATAAAATGACTCACCGTGTTTAAATTAGATAGAAATGGTTGAAATTTTAAAATTACCTAGGTTGGATCCATGGTTTTAAACTTCTATATTTTGTCCGAATCACCTTTTCACGCTTGGATGAAACGAGACATCAAATCTCATTTGTATCTCCTCCGATGTTCTTCTCGTTCAAAT
The DNA here is from genome assembly GCA_030737875.1 of Allium sativum. Lineage (NCBI taxonomy): Eukaryota > Viridiplantae > Streptophyta > Magnoliopsida > Asparagales > Amaryllidaceae > Allium > Allium sativum. Next base: position 50,397,672 of record CM060916.1, on the reverse strand, counting down.
ATTCAAATCTTATTTGATATATAGATCAAAATCCCAATTCAAAATCTCATTCGAAATTATTTCTATTTCTTCTTTTACACGTTAAAATTTTCATCCTCATACAAATGCAGAATAAACTACTCAATTCAATACTATTTATAACTTTCTAAACCTTTTCTTTCAATTTTTCGTCTTGACAAGCCACAACAAATGGCTTCATTTTGTTAATGTTCAAATAAAAGAGTATTATTCAATCATTACCAAATAAATCAAGATATTTAAGTTACCACTCTTATCCAAAATATTAATTTCAATTCTTTTTTCTATGCAAGTTTGTTACAAAGTTTATGTTGACAATTATAATTAAATAAATAATTAAGATATCAATTTTAGACACATAAAGTACTCCGAGATATTCCCAAGATGTACTTAAGTCCCTAGATGCCATCCGAGATGGACTCATATCTTCTGATATCTCCTTTGATACGAGAGTTTATGTGAGAACTTCAAGATAAAAGGTGGCCAGAGTTCGAGGTCTAAAAACCTTTAGTTGGATCATCCACTCTAAGAGAAAGGTCGAGATTGGAATTGGACTATGGTCTAAAAAAAATCCATTGGTATTGTCTTTTTTTTTTCCTCTTCAAAGTTTAAATGAACATTGATGTTGATTATAATTTGGCCATGGGTTGGTGAAGTAATAAAGCAATTAAGTGGGAAAATGAAGTAGGATTCGTTTTTTTACTCAAGGATTTTTATTGGGCTGGGTTGGGCTAGTAAAATTGATACAAACTAGTTTGTTTTGAAATTTATATAAAAGAATTACAGAAATAAATTTAGATTGATGGTTTGTATACACTTGCTAATGAATTTGTGTTGATACTATAAATACGTAATGTTTGTATAAACTGTAGCCGGAATCTGGAAACTGGAATTTCTGAGGCGGAGTCAAATTTCAAAATTTTGTGAGGCCTGAATAGAAACAAAAAACAAAATTTTGGACCTTGGTTGTTAAACCATATCATTCATGTGTTCACTCAATTCTTGTGTTAGTAATCTTTGATTGAAGCTTGTTTTTGGGCTGACGACGTTTTAGTTTGAAATGGCTTGTTGATCCTTCGCTTTGTATTATGCCTTATTGTTGTGCTAGATATTAGAAGAAAAAAAAAAAAAACTTGTGTTTCTGATTATCACTTTATCTTTTTAGTTCTGTGTATTATCTCAGCAATATAAATATCATATCTAATCTTGTAGGTTACACATGGTGCAATTCAATTCACAGTTTATGAGGAACTTCGTAAACTTGCTGTTCGTTTGAAGGGTAAAGAAGAAAGGATGAGGAAAAGCAACAGTGGCAATTTGCTGGTAATTTCTGTTAACTTGTATTCAAGTACAAAAATTAATGTAAATTTCCATCTTTCGTAACCAAATTATTTTAGCTGCCAAGCATTTGTTGTTGCTATATTATTAATCTAAAGCGATTTCTCTGATTTCAGCAGCCTAAACTGAATTAACTTTATCCTAATACCTTATAACAAATTGAATTTTGTTCACTTGCAAAGTGCCTCAGGATGATAATAAAAAATAATTCTTTTGGCCTGCAATAGGTTGAACTAATTCACCCTAAGTCCTTATGCATTAGGATAATTGGAATTTTACCATCAACTGAAAGAGAGGCCTTCTCACGTGGCTTTCTGGTTCACCAGATTTTTCATTTGCGAAAGCCAGTTATCTTTTACTTGTAAGGTAAGTACTATATGATAAAATCGATTTGTTTCCTTTAGTCAAAGTGCATATTAATTTCCATATATTTTTCCCTTTTCCATTTGTGCATGTTTACTGTCTAAGAAAAGAAATGGAACTCCCTATAGAAAGCATACAACACAATTTTGTATATGACAGTATTGTTATAATTTGAGATATCTTTAATTATTGTTTGTCCTAGTTTTCTTTTATAATAGTTAATTGGTGAAAATATGACATACTTTTTAAGGAATACATGAATTACATCTATTGTTGAATATTAGAGCTAATATCGTGAATCGGACCTAACCGGCAAGATCCGAATGCTGAATGCTATTGGGACTTAAATCAAGTTTGAGTGAGAAAAGAAAAAAAACCATAAAGGCTTGACTTGATAGACTCGACCTGATCTGGAAGACCCTTGAAAAAAAAAGACTAATTAATTAGTGGAGTCACCCAACTTGATTCAAATTTACTTGAACCGAACCATGCATTATGTATAGGTTTTGAAATGCATAACTGGAAAAAAAGGAAAAATTCTACTCCGAGTAGAATTGACAAACCTGATCTCTGATTATAATTAATAAAACCCAATCCAACTTGACTACGTAAAAACCTAGTTAGACCAATAAAACCCTGCCTGAGATCCACTGGGTCGGTCTGGTTGGCGCCCATATTGCATTCGTATGACCTTTTCTTGTTTGTTTTTATCAAGATATTTCATTTTTGCTATTGGTTTGAGATTTAGTTCCTCCTAGATTAGATTTCTGGATCTGGCGCTGTAACTTGGAATTCAAAATGCAAATCATATACGTTTACTGAACAAAATTCAAAATTTTAAATGCTCACAGGTAAAACCTCTAATGTCTGTGAGAGCATTAAACAATGTACTCATCGCGTTTTTCCTCCTTATCTGAAAAAATAATTACAACATATAATCAAACTTCTTTAGAAAGAAATTGGAGACTACTCTTTCATTAATGGTCCTTGACTTAGAAATTAGACAATTACGTCGCTGCTAAAGGAATGAATATAGATCTAGCTATTACTCATGTTAACCAATCAAATTTGTTGAAGAATTAGCTATAACTGTAATTTTTATTTTTTCACATACCTTACTAGGTATACTGTTGATGATTTTGCGAATCAGGTTGAACCAGAGAGTCGGAGGATGATGTCGTTTGAGGCACGTAGAACACATTTTCCTTAAGGAATTTATCGCCCCCACTATATTGATTGTTTTAATGGCAGCGAGATCCCTCCAGGATACAACAAACTATTTGTTTTACAGAAGCAAAAGAAGAAAGAAGGAATTCAGAAAAAATTTAAATCTGGGTTTGGGAAGGAGCCGTATAAATAAGAGACGAACAGTTGTGATCGTTGCTTGCGAGGAAACGCTGTCGTTCAAAAAATCACGACTGTTCGCAACAGGCGAACCCGTTCCGTACGGTCACGCGCCCACGTGCCCCAAGTGCCCATCTTTGACCCATAATAATATTATATAGGCCCCAAACCCATTGAACCCAAGCCATTGTGTCATTCTCAAGCCCATGTTGTTTTGTTTCACAATATCCTATTCCAAACATTAATATATAGGGAGAGATACTTCATAATATTTGCCGATGTGGCACAAATACTTATTGCAATCTTCCCAATAATCCCCCACAAGATTGTAATAATTATTTATTTATGCATATGAGAAAGTACCTTTTGGTTTAAACTTTTCTCTTTAGTCCATATATTTAAATTTCAACAGAATATTTGGTAGTAAATACTTTAAACCAAAATCCTATATGATGAAGCGAAATATATGAACACATAAATATTATTTTGCTTCTGTAAAATATCATAACCGTAGATTGGTTATTAATTTCCTCCTGGTTTTCATGAACATGTATAAAGTTATATCCAAACTTTATTGAAACATTGTTTCTTATGTTCATATAGGTGTCCATTCTTTCCGTCCTTTGTTATTATGGACAAATGGTCACCACAAAACGTAACATTACAAACAATGAGTCCCTCATGTTTGTCAATCGCTTAACTGCAACTTGTTGTTACCCATTAAACTTTAGGCTATAGAGCGTAAGGTTGGGTTTCTATTGCAGGTGATTAAAAAGGTTTTAGACCCATTTCACAACTAGTTGTTTTAACCATTTCTCTTGGTAATCCCTTGGTTAATGGGTCTGCCAAATTTTTCTTTGATCTTACATATGTGATTGTGATGATACCATTCACAATTAGTTCCCTTACATATGCATGTCTTAAACTTATATGTCTAGATTTTCCGTTATAAATCTTATTATATGCGCTAGACATTGTAGCTTCACTATCACAATAAACAGAAATGGCTGATGATGGTTGTGGCCACAACTCTATCTCTGTTAACACATTTCTTAGCCATTCTGCTTCCTTTGCTAAAGCATCCAAAGCAACAAATTCTGCTTCCATTGTGGAATGTGTGATAATTGTTTGTTTCTCGGAGGCCCATGATATAGCTCCCCCTCCAAGAGTAAAAATCCATCCAGTAGTTCCTCAATTTTCATTTTCAGGTGTCGAACCACTTGCATCTGAGTATCCTTCTAGAACTGCTGGGAAATTTCCATAGTAGGGTCCTAATTTGTTTGTTCTTTTAAGATAACCTAAGACTTTACCGATTGCCTTCCAATGTGAAACACTAGGATTATTTGTATACCTTGATAGTTTGCACACTGCATAAGAAATATCAGGACGAGTGCAATGCATGACCTACATGAGACTGCCGATCACACTTGCATATTCTAGTTGAGCAACTGCTCTTTCAGAATTTGCAAATATTTTGATAGAAGAATCATAAGGGCTTCTTGCTTCTTTAAAATTTAAATGCTTGTATTTAAGAAGTATATTTTCAATGTAGTGAGATTGACATAAAGCATATCCCTCACGGTGTTTCCTTACTTTAATTCCTAGAATAGTATCAACTTCGTTTAGGTCTTTCATTTTGAAACACGAAGTTAAATAGTTCTTTGTCTCATTTATACCTTCCATATTAGTACCAAATATGAGCATATCGTCCATATATAGGCATATTATAACACCATATTTATCTGTAAATTTCGAGTAAATGCACTTGTCAGCATTATTATGCTTGAAGCCATTAGAAAAAATTACAGAGTCAAATTTCTCATGCCATTGTTTTGGTGCTTGTTTTAATTCATATAAGGATTTAACTAGTTTGCAAACCTTATTTTCATTTCCGTTCATGACGAATCCTTCCGGTTGTTCCATATACACCTCTTCGTCTAATTCTCCATTAAGAAAAGCGGTCTTGACATCCATTTGATGCACATATAATCCATGAATAGACGCAAGAGCAAAAAGAATCTTTATTGATGTTAGTCTAGCGACTGGAGCATATGTATCAAAGTAATCGATGCCTTCCTTTTACCAAATGCTTTGGCTACTAGCCTTGCTTTGAAAGTTTGAACAGATCCATTCGTATTATATTTCTTTCGAAACACCCATTTACATCCAATTGGTTTGGATCCAATTGGTAAATCTGTTAGAACCCAAATGTTGTTAGATAGAATTGAATCCATCTCATCCTGTATTGCATCTTTCCAGAAAGCAGCATCCCTTGAAGTAATAGCTTCTTTAAAAGTTTTAGGATCTTCTTCGTTATTCAAAATAAAAATTGTCACATCGAGTAATTTATCCCTATCACCAACAACAAGGTGAACTATATCATCTGGTGAGACAAAGTCAGGGTCTAAGCTTTTGGCTTTCCTTGGTCTTTGGCTTCTTCTAGGTTCATCAGGAACATCCTGAAGCCTCCTTTTATTTGGAGAATTACATTCAATGTTTTCATCATTCCTTTTGTGGATGATTTGTGTAAGATCCGGAACTGTCATGGAATCACATATAAATTTATTTTCGATGAATTCTGCATCTCTTGATTTCACAATTACATTAGATTCTATATCTAATAATCTGTATGCTTTAGAATTTTCAGCATATCCTACGAATATACTTTTCAATGCTCTTGGTCCAAGTTTTATCCTTTTCGGATCTGTGACCCTATAAAAGGCTAAACATCCCCAAACTCTTAGATATTTCAAGTTTGGTTTTCTTCCTTTCCATAATTCGTAAGGAGAAGTCTTAGTCTTTTTTGATGGAATTCTGTTATGCAAATGGCATGCCGTTAAGAGTGCTTCTCCCCACAAATTGACATGTTGTTTAGCATTTTAAATCAGAGCATTGGTCATTTCAACCAATGTTCTATTTTTTCGTTCAGCCAGTCCATTTTGTTGTGGGGTATAAGGTGCGCTTGATTGATGAATAATTCCATTTTCTTCGCAAAAGGATGAAAATTCCAAGGAAAAATATTCCCCACCTCTATCACTTCGCAACACCTTAATCCTCTTTTCCTTTTGATTCTCAACATTGGTTTTGAAACGCTTAAACATTTCAAAAGCTTGATCTTTTGATTTCATTAAGTAGATGTGTGTGTATCTAGAATAATCATCTGTAAACGTGATAAAGTACCTATTGCCACCTCTAGTCAATATACCATTTAATTCACAAATATTTGAATGTATTAATTCAAGTAGTTTAGTATTCTTTTCAGATTTTGAAAATGGCTTTTTGCACATCTTTGCTTCAATGCAAATTTCACATTTAGATTGGTGTACATTATCATATAAAATCATTCCTTCTTTAGACATAAATTGTAAATTTTTGTAATTTAGATGTGTTAATCTATTATGCCATAAATGAAATGAATAGACAACATAAGCAAATTCGTTCATTTTATTAATACTTAATTTAAACATACCATTACAAGCATATCCTTTCCCAACAAACATACCACCCTTAGACAGAATAAGACTATTACCGTCTAAAACACCCTTAACGCCCTTATTACATAGAAGACTTGCAGAAACCAGATTTTTTCTGATTTCTGGAACATGTAAAACATTAACAAGAACAATCCTTTTGCCAGAAGTGAACTCTAATTCCACGCTTCCTTTTCCAACGACATTTGAAGCATTATGGTTTCCCATAAGTACTTTAGTATCGTCAGAAACCTTCTCATATGATTTGAACAGTGACTGGTTGTTGCATACGCGAATAGTAGCCTCAGAGTCTTACCACCAATCATTATCTTTGGTAGTATCTGCCATGTTCAGTTCTGTGATCATATCGATGTTCATTCTTGAAACCATGGCAACGATTTCTGAATCTTCCTGTTCAACCATGTTCGCCTTGTTGGAAGTGCCTTGATTGTTTTTTTTGCCCTGGTTATTGTTCTGTCCTTGCTCCTTTTTCTGTCTTTTGAAAAATCTGCAGTCGCGTTTGTAATGTCCAGGTTTGCCGCAGAAGTAGCAGCCACCCTTGCCTTTGCTGTTGTTTTCTCTTTTGCGTTTTCCAGAGGTTTTATTGTCGTTTCCAACACTGTTAATATTGGAAGCATCAGCAGAGTCAAAAACTTTCTTCTTACGATTTCTGGTTTCTTCCTCAATTCGAAGATGTTTTTGAATCTGTTCCATCGTGAAATCCTCTGAAGAATGCATAAGTTTCTTTCGATAATCACTCCAATTTTTCGGGAGTTTGGCCATCACAGCCCCAACTTGCAAAGCTTCAGGAATGTCGATCTTAACATTCCTCAACTTATTGAATATCACTTGTAGTTCATGTACTTGGTCCAGAATAGATACGTTATCAAGCATTTTAAATTCAAAGAACTCGAAAATTAAAAACTTATCTGCGTCTTGTTTTTCGTTGCTGTATTTGGCCTCTAAATTTTTCCATATTTCTCTCGGTGACTTGACAGATGTGAATAAATCATACAACCGATCGGACAGAGTATTAAGTATGTGACCTCTGCAGACGACTTCATCTTCTTCACGCTTCTTTCTCTTGGCAATAACATCTGCAGTGTCTTTTTCAGTCGGCGGTGGTATTGGCTCCAGTTTTTCATCAAACACGTACGCAATTTTGAGTGTAGTCAGAAGAAACATGATCTTATCTTGCCAACGGGTGTAGTTTGTGCCATCAAAACGATCCAATTTGGTGAATTCCTGATTCATTATCTTGTATGTTGATTCAGACGACGCCATAACGGATCTGTTCTGGAAATATTATGAACTATTTCTTCCTATATATTAATGTTTGGAATAGGATATTGTGAAACAAAACAACATGGGCTTGAGAATGACACAATGGTTTGGGCTCAATGGGTTTTGGGCCTATATAATATTATTATGGGTCAAAGATGGACACTTGGGCACTTGGGGCACGTGGGCGCGTGCGTGACCGTACGGAACGGGTTCGCCTGTTGCGAACAGTCGTGATTTTTTGAACGGCAGCGTCTCCTCGCAAGCAACGGTCACAACTGTTCGTCTCTTATTTATACGGCTCCTTCCCAAACCCAGATTTAATTTTTCCGAATTCCTCTTCCTCCTTCCTTCTTTTGCTTCTGTAAAACAAATAGTTTGTTGTATCCTGGAGGGATCTCGCTGCCATTAAAACAATCAATATAGTGGGGGCGATAAATTCCTTAAGGAAAACGTGTTCTACGTGCCTCAAACGACATCATCCTCCGACTCTCTGGTTCAACATGATTCACAAAATAATCAACAATCTTAAGGAATTTATCCGTTATGGCGTCATTCGAATCAACATACAAGATAATGAATCAGGAATTCACCAAATTGGATCGTTTTGATGACACAAACTACACCCGTTGGCAAGATAAGATCATGTTTCTTCTGACTACACTCAAAATTGTGTACGTGCTTGATGAAAAACTGGAGCCAATACGACCGCCGACTGAAAAAGACACTGCAGAAACATGATATTGTGATATGAATCAACATGAGAAGCATATCGTAAGTATCATTTAAGCATGTTAGTTGCCTGCTGAACATGTGCCTATAAGTTGGCACTTGTTTTTTCCATCAAGCACTCCACATCTAGTTCGTGATGCATATGTATCACTCGTTATTATCAATGATTATGGTCTTTGATCGTTGGCAGAGGAGCTTCTGCCAAAAAAATCGATATATGTAGCATTGCAAAGTTTGTTGTCGAAGATGCTTTGACATAGGTACATTTCGGCCTGTTGACAAACATGTGGAGAAATACGATGACACAGATTTTTATCCATGCTTATAATATATATATATATATATATTATGTGCGTGTGTGTATATATATATATATATATATATATATATATATATATATATATAATGTGGCGACCGTTCAATGGCACCCGAAACAGTGCAGCACCCCAAAATGCCCCTTGATTTCCATCACATATTTCGTTTCTCTCCCTCCACTGTTTCTCTCTCTTCCCACTAACATAATCTAATATAAATATGTGGCTACAGGGGTGCCATTGAATATCTCTCTCTCTCTCTCTCTCTATACACACACACACACACACACACACACACACATATATATATATATATATGTATGTATATATATATATGTGTGTGTGTGTGTGTAACAAATTCATGCAATTCTAAATAGCGATAGTTAAGTTTATTGATTTAAATTGATGCTATCCAAAATTGAGCTGTTCTCTTGTTCCCACCACACCCCCTAAATCCCACTGTCCCTCCTCCTCCCTTTCTTTCTCTGTTTATTTCCTCTCCAAAATTTATGAGTATGATGGCGGGGTTTAAAATCTTGCCACCATATTTTTCCTCCTGTTTACCATGTTGAAATGGTCCTATATTTGTGGTAAATTTACAAACTGACCTGTTTCTGTAATTTTTTGGCAAAACAGATGTATATCATGGATTTTCCTTCAAATTATGTTACAACTAATGTAGTCGTGCACAGTATATTATAACAATTCAAAAAAGAGAGTTAGTAATCAGCAACTGGACTACTCTTTGTTGAATAAAGAGGTTGCACCGATTATCTGATAGACTGCATCCTATTTAAGCCCCAATTGTCCATTAATCCTATGTTTTAATATGATTTTTTAACGTACATTTAAATAAAAAATCCAGTTGTTTCACGAATGTTCTCTATGTTTAATCTATTACTTAATTCGAGGAGCTTTAGACATATATAGCGGTATCAGAATATATAGATTATACAAGTGTACTTAAATTTTTTTTTGGTCCATTGTTTCTCTTTGTCTTTCAGAATTCTTTTGATTATGCCATGCTTGGGGCTTCCTCCAAAATTTCTGCTATATTGCTTACATATCCTTATCAGGTAAGGGGCTAAAATACTTTTGAGTTAACTACTTCGTTAACAATATTGCAGTGTGTATTAAAGTTTAATCTATGTTTCAGGTGATTCGGGCACGTTTACAGGTAAAAACCTTTCTTCATGCTTCATTATTACAACATATAATTCACATGTATAGTTATTAATGTAATGTTTTTATTGCTACGGTAGGTACATACAGATGTTAGTACAAAATAAGTAACTATATATTTGCTAGCCCAAGGGCTTGGTTTAGTATATTTTGACTAGAAATTGATTCGTTTAGCTTTGCCTGCAGCAAAGACCCAGTGCTGATGGTATACCAAAATATTCAGATAGTTGGCATGTTATCAAGGAAACTGCAAGGTATATTTTATATAACTACACACACCCTTATATTTAATCTAAAGATGATCTAGTATTGACTTTATAATGCAAATCCCACTTTTCTTGTTTACTATAATTGAACTATAGCCCAAGGTGTAATATAATAAAAGGAACAAAATCCATTAGAGAGGATATTTTTATTCATATCTATTTACAAGTACAATGAATCTCCATTTACAGGTACAATGAGCTCTCTATTTATAGATTTCACAAGTTGTGGAAATCACAATAATGTCCTTATACATCTAATATATACACCCTTATACTAAAATAAATCACAAAACTTCCCCTTGAATATGTGTATGTAACTAAAGACGATAAGAGAAATTGTTTCACTAAAAACCTTGTTATGAAAAATTCATAGAAAAAAAATCATAAACAAGGAATAAAATGCAACTTAAATTTATCTTTAGATATCATATTTTATAATGTTATTACGTGGGTTGATACTTCAGGATCAATATAATTGCACATTAAATTTTTACTAACAAAAACGCAATGACAAAATATTAAAGAAATAAAAAGGAGTACATTATTGCATACTTTCATATGCTCCTTCTGGTACGAAACGCATTATTCAGTTAGTCTGTTGATGCAGTCGGCGCATACCAATTTTATACATCATCTTCTGAAACGTCGATTTTGGAAATGCCTTCGTGAGAAGATCCGTTGGATTTTCTTAGGATCGAATTTATTTCACCTCTATCTCATTATCCTTTTGTAGTTCATTTGCAAAGAAAAATTTAGGAGAAATGTGTTTTGTTCTATCTTACCTTTAATGTAACCTATTTGAATCCAAACTACACATATTGCATTGTTTTCATAAATAATAGTTGACGCTTCTGTAACTAAGGGAAGATGTCTAGTATTTCGATTATGTTAAATTAGTGATCTAAGCCAAATACATTCCCAATTTGCTTTACATAGTGCTAATATTTCAAAGTGATTGGATGATGTTGCTACCACCATTTGCTTTGTAGACCGCCATGAAATAGCTGCATTTTTGATATTAAACACATACACAGTTTGTGAGCTTTATATGGATCAGAAAGGTAACCTATATCAGCATAGCCAACTAGATTTGGATTATTACTTATGTTAGAATAAAACAAAGCCAAATTTGTTGTTCCATGATATCTCATGATGTAACATATGCATTTAAATGTCTTTTCTATTGGTTTTGAACTGTATCTTGCTAGACCATTTACTGAGAATGCAATATCCGATCTTGTACACTGTGCCAAATATAATAATTTAATAATGCACCAATTGCATTAAGATATGATACTTCTGAGCCTACATATTTTCATCATTTTTTGGGTGATAATGATCCTTTTTAATATTTAAAGATCTAACAACCGTAGGCGTGCTAAGTGGGCATGCTTTGTACATTTCAAAATGCTTTAGGATTTTCTCAGTGTAATTTGACTAGTGGATTAGTATGCTATTACTACTATGCTCGATCTGTAGATGGAGACAATTCGTAGTTTTGCCAAGATATTTCATTTTAAATTTCTTCTTTAAACAATTTTTTGTTTTATCAATCTCTTCTGAAGTCCCAATTAAATTTATTTCGTCAACATAAATTGCTAAAATAAAAAAGTTGTCCATTGTTTTATTTATTTATAAAGATATATGAATAAATGAGATTGTTTTTATATCCTGCTTGTACATATTCACTAAGATGATTATACCACATTCTTCTGGACTGTTTAAGACCATATAGTGACCGTCTTAGTTTTAATGAGTACACGGACTTCGATGTTGCTTCAGGAATTTTCTTGTAAGTATCAATATCTAATTCACTGGAAAGATAAACTACCACAACATCAGTTAATCTCATATCAAGTTTTTCAGAAGCTACAAGATTTATCAAATATCAAAATATTATGACATCCATAACATGAGATTATGTTTCTTTACAGTCAAGACCTGGGCTGTACAGGAAACCTAGTGTAACAAGTCGTATTTTGTATCCACGAGTTTAATTTTATCATTTTATTCTCTAATGAATACCCATTTATAATAATTGGTTTAATATTTTCCGGTGTTTTCTCTATCGATCCAAATACAATGTTTTTGAATTGAATCCGACTTAACTTGGATAGCATCTTTACATCTTAGTCAATCATGTCTTTTTCGACATTCATTTATGTTAGTTGTTTGATTTTCTCTATTCTCATCTAGTTATAACTTTCATTTATTTCGGTGGCTATCGCGAATGATAATACATCATCAGTTACTATTTTACATGGATCCCACATTTCTCCATAGTCTGTATAAGATATTGAGATTTTATTATTATTTGATATCATTTTATTTTTGGAAGTTTCTATTTCTTCTGGAATAATAGTTTCCTCGGCGTTTTTTATTTTATTATTATTATTATTATTATTATTATTATTTTTTTGGAAAATTGAGGTTTTTTGGATCATTTGTAACCTCTTTTGAAGGTTTATCAATTGATGATTTTTCATTAGATTTAGATTTTCCATTTATACGTCAAAGACTTTTGAACTAATGGGTCTTTCATGTTTTTGTCTTGTTTTAGATTCATTTGCTGCTATATTTAACTTTAGTCCTTTTGGACTTCAATTCTAGCAGGTGCATGCTGCTGAAATATGAGATCTAGTCATTTTTGCAACATCAGTAAATGCATTTGATATTTAATTTGCAATATTCTGAAAATGCAAAAATCGTTGTATCTCATATTGACATTGTTTGGTACGCGGATCCAAATAAGACGGGTTATTCCATGATATTTCACGCCGTACAACTTGGATGGTCTTTTCTCTCCGTAATGACGGGTAAATTGTTTAATCAAATTTACAATATGAAAACCTTGCAGCGAAGACATCAACTGTAAGAGGTTCTAGATAATGAATAACCGAAGGTCAATCAAATCGAACATGAATTCCCAGTCTACGCTGCGGACCCATTTTGGTGCGAGTGGGAGACTAATAAAATAAGCACACACACACACACACCGAGCACAACCAAATTTTCGTAAATGTGAAAAATATATAGTTAGAATTAGGTTAGAAACCGTGATGATGAAAATCTATGTTATACTATTGATTTAATTTTAATCAGTTTTGATTGATACATGCAAAATTGCGTCTTCCCAAGCTGAAACGGGTAATTTTGATTGCATAAGCAAAGATCTTGCAGTAAGTTGGAAATGCTTAATTAATGATTCTGCTAGACTATTTTAAGTGTGAACATGAGCTACCAGGTGTTCAGCTTCAATTTATAATGATAAACAATAGTCATCAAATACGTAAATAGTAAATTGCTCTGCATATCTGGTATAATTAATTTAATCTGATATCAAGGAAGTGTGCTCCTAGTTTGACTATTTAAGCAAGTAATTTGGCAAATGTCATGTTTTCTGTATAAAGAAAACGTACATGTGGTCAGTGAGTTGATGCATCGACTAATATCATAAAATATTTGAATAGTTCACATTCAGAGATAATTGGACCACATATGCCACTTTGAATTTTTGGTAGAAGGAAATTCAGAAGTGATTTCTATATGAAAGTTTAGTGATTAATTTTTCTTGTGCACATGGGATACATATAAGTAATCACCGGCACTGTTATCACGTCGACGACTAGTCGACGACAAGTCGACCAGTCGCTCGATCGAGTTCGACGACGGTCGACTTTTTCAAATCGACAATACTGTGCTTAAACCAGCCCAAAACCCTAGATCGACATCGATAAACCCGACATCGACATCGATAACAGACGAATCACGAGATCGATAACATCGAAGGAAAAAACCCTAATTGAAACAAAAATCCAAAATCAAATCAAATCAAACACCAACAAAATCAAAAACCGAAGAAACCAGAAACCGAGAAAGGAAAAAAAATCAGATAAACAGGAAAGCATGCGAAATCGACTGACCTTCAATTTGAAAGGTAATATAACTTTTTTTTTGGGTTGAAGTGTTGCAGTATGAACTATAGTTGACTAGTCAAAGTTCAATTGAAAAACATTGTTGTGCTGCAGCTGACAGCTGTATAAATAAAAAATTTCTGTTTTATACAGTATAAACAGATGTGAACATCTTGAAACTGGTTGTCATTTGCTGTCATTTACGAGAGAGGTTTTTATGTTATTTAATTGGGTAGATTGTTAGGTAGTGGTTGGCTGGTATTATTATGTACATCTGTGTGCCACATGCTACGATAAAAAATAATAACACTAAAATCTATTAAAATTTAAATCCCGATTCGATTCAGAATACTAACTTTACGATTTACGATTTAAATCCCAAATTGACAACCTTGGGTATTATTATGTTGTGACCAGTACCTATTATAGATATTTGTTGAATTTGAACCTATTATTATGTTATCTTTGTTGAATTTGAACATATTATAAATTTATAATTATATCTAATTATATTATATATTTAAGTCTAATAAATATATGTATATAAAAGACTTGTCGACTAGTCACGACTAGTCAGACGACTTGTCGACTAGTCTTCTAGACGGTAGTGGCTCGACTTGGCTCGACTTGGCGTCGTGATAACCTTGATCACCGGTAAATTCAATTGGTTTGATAAGTCATGTCCAATCAAGTTTTAAGAATTTTACGCATCAAAGTTGATGCAAGATGACCCAAGCGATCATGTCAAAAAATCAATGTTTTTGTGTTTATGGACTTCTAGCTCATGTTTATAGAAGGAGATTCAACCATGCCAATTTTCACTATTCCAAACTCTTCAATTATATTACAGATGCTGCTATGATGGAAAATTTAGCTGAAATATTTTTGGGTAACTCGGAGGAAAACTAAAAAAAAAAATCGTATGAACAATTGGACTATTTAGTAGGTATATGTCATCCTTTAAATATTGATAGTCCACACCTTAAAAATCAAAGATAATATAGTTAATTATTAAATTTTGTAATGCTAATACTTTCTAGAAAAAATAAGAAAGAGCTTCAAGATAACCTGCTGACTAAAACCAAATTCATCGGTACATATTAATTCTACTAGTTCTGAAGGAGAAAACAAAAACCAACTTCAAACTCATTTATTTAAGCATAAATAGCGAAAACCACACATCAAACTTCAAGCTGCTTCTAATTTATGAACTCGGTCATATCATCGGTCGTTGCACTTAGATTTTCATCAGTAATGAAATTTCCTGCGCACTAATCGACCACCCCCAGAGCCTGGAAAACCGTGAGAATAGTACCGGGACGGGAGACTGACTTGGGAAGTCCTCTCACGCTTGAGTACGGGAGCCTTTGGCACTGGGTATCCACCTTATCTTCGAAGAAATCATTTAACTTCAGGTTAGCATTATCAGACAATCCTTCATCATTATTTGTCTCCACATTCTTCAAGCGTTATATTTTTCAACTGTTTTCTTTGATGATTTACGTGTACGTGATCAGTGACCATAGCGTCTACACTCTACATGTATAACAAAGTTCTTCATAATGTTTTTTATTTTCTGAAGTTGAACCGCTGTTCATTTTAGGCACATTTTTCTTTTGTTGCCTTTTAAAGTTGATAATTTTGTTACATCTAAAACCGCGCCTGCTAGAGTTATATCCACTAAGCAACTCTTTATTTTGCTGAGCAATTAATAAACATTCTACGAGTTCAGAATATAAAACGACCCTCTCGATATTATTGTTGTAGGAGTATATTCGATGCAAGAAATGTTAAAAACTCTTTTCACCTTTTCTTCACATAATTTATATTTTGAAGTGATTCTAAAATAACGGAACAATATTTTCTTACTGATTCAAAACCTTGAAACCTCATGTTTAATCACTCTTGTCTAGTGTTTGGAAGTATGGTCGTTTTGTGGTAACGCTCATTTAGGGAGTTCAATAAATGGAGAGTTGGGGGGAAGGGGGGGGGGGGGTTAGTTAAATATTTTGTTTTAACATCATCTTGGATATGACGTCTTAAAAATATCAAAACATTTGCTTTGTGCAACAAGGATATAGTATTACCATTTTAATGGCATTTTCTAAGCATTGAGATTGTAAATGGATTTCAGCATCCAATGTTCATGACAAATAGTTGTCAGCGGATACATTTAAAGCTTTGAATTCTAGTTTGACGATGTTTGCCATTTTATCGAATTATACATAAAACAAATTGTGTAAGGTAGGAGTATTATCAGAGCAACGTAAAGAGAAGACACTCATGTTATGAACTGTAAAGGGAAAAATAATAATATGAAATTTCAGATAAGTTTAATTATTAACAAAATATGAAATTGCTTCAACAAGTCCTATGACAAATTTGACTAATACCATTTTCCGATGCCTCTAAACTGCTGCCTTTGTTTTTTTTTTTTTTTTTTTTTTTTTTTTTCAGGAATGGAATATTACTTATTTTAGTAGAATGAATTCAAAAATATCACTCATATAATTGTTGAAATCAGAAATTGCGTCCTACATTATTCACAAGATTACAACCAACTGGGTAATTTATAAAATAACTTTAAAAAAAAAAAACAGGTAAGTATTACGTTTGAAATACAACAAACCAAAAACATAGATACACAATATCATCCCACTTTGAATTCAGGAAAGCAAATTTTTAAGTATGGTTGAATTGTAAATGAATTTGATTTTTGGACATCAAGTTCCATATAACTGACAATGGGAGTTCAAAGAAGATAATACAATCATGGAGAAAACCAGCTCCAGAAAGAGGGGAAAAAATTCATACTATATCAAAATCAACGGTATATAATTCTCGCCTGTTGGATGCTGCAGCAAATGATGGTGTATATTCAGTTTATAAAAAAGGATGACAGAATACCTTGTTTGTTGTTCTTTTAAGAAATGGAGTAAATATGCTGCTGTATACGAGGAGGTATATATATTGTATAATATGATTATATATTTCGGTTGAGAATTGGAACAGCCAAAGATGGTTAATAGCTAATTAGTATATAGAACTGCAGTGGTCTGAAGTGAAATGCCAATACGTAACATTTGAGATAGATGACCCTTTTATTAAATTGAAGCTTATTTGAAGTACAATATTTATCATGCTTATAACATGTTATATGTAATAGTAGGAGGACAAGCCACTAGAGAAAAAGATATTTTTATTCATATCCATTTACAGCTACAACGAGCTCTCTCTATTTATGGATTCTATAAGCAGCGAAAATTACAATAATGTCCTTTGACATTTATCATATTCACCTTTATACTAAAATATATTGCTACACAAGGGTATTTTTTGACCGTGTCCGACTTATGCTCGAGTTATAATTTCTTAATTGCTCATGGTAGCATTAAAATTAAAAGCAAGATTCAAAACATTCATTGAGTATGGTTATGTGCTTACGTGGTTGAATAATGGTTTGGCGTTTTAAACGAGTTTCGGTTATCATCTCTGGAGAATGAGCTTACATATATGGAGAAGATCGTAACCGTTTTGGAGCACGAATGTTTATTAAGCTACTAATATACAAGTGTTGAGCATATAAAGTGAATATATAGCTTGATTTCTGTCACATTTTCAAAACATTTTCCTCAACTTATGCTATATACGTTCTGCTTTTTCTTTTAATGATCGCGATGTTATTAGAAATTATAATTATATTTCAATGTTATTTTTCTTCCTTTCCTCCTGCAGATTCGAAGGTATATGTGGCTTTTACAGGGGGATTACTTCCAATTTGCTGAAAAATATCCCAGCTGCTTCAATTACATTTGTTGTGTATGAAAAGGTCCTTAGTCTGTTGAAAGTAACCTGAAGGACATCATTATTCTCTGGACAAAATTTATACTGTAATTTATTTTCTCATATACAATGGAAAATAAGAAAGCACGCGCTTATTTTACAACCCTAAATATGTCAGGTTTATATGTCAAGAAAAAGGAGCGGTAGACGGTGCTCATGTAAAATGAACAGCCAATACAAGTGAAAATTTCCCTTGTATCAACCTTGATGTAAAACTGTCTTTGTAATCTGAGCTTATGGAATAATATGAAGTTTTATGCGTTGTTTTTACAGAGATTCAGTCTCGTTTTGTGTGGGTACGCTTGAAACAAGTTAGTAGTATTCTTTAAAACAGAGGCATGTTAATTTTGTACGAGCGTCCACTGTTTGATTCGATTTGAAATCAAAATGTATTTGTTGATATTCCTTTGCTTTTCGTTTTAAAATATGAATTAAGACAAAAAAAAAAAAAAAATGTATGATGTTTTATCTGTATGAGTTCTGCAAATTTCTAATTTTTGTTGTCCGGTTCCTAAAGCACGGCCAGAGTCTTAAAATCTCGTCTTAGTCCAAATTTCTTATGGAAAAGGAATGAATATCCCTATGTTTAGTCTGATTTGTACGATTAACATCCGTACTATAACTACTTTGCCAATACAAGTTTATTGACACCATTTTAACGTGTGTCACTATAACATTACTGACGGTGTTAGTGGTGTGTGGCTGAGATTGTCTCCTGAATTTCTCCTGTTAGATCTCAGTCACACACCACTAACACCGTCAGTGATGTCATGATAACACACGTTAAATAGTATCAACAAAGTAACTCTCCTGCTTTGCAAAGCAATACATTATTGAGTGTGACTTTGTTCACATCAACTTAACTGCTGTTGTGATAACATTTCACGGTGTCAAATGATTTTAAAGTAGTGGTCCACGCCAATCAATAAATGTCCAGTTTTTCATGCACAATTATACGGGTTTCTTTTATCATTTCAACCTATCAATAAATGCTCTTTGTTTATGCACTGTAAGTTTGTTCACATCTTAATAACATATGCATATTTTATTTTTTTTCTTCATCATTTAACATTCTGCACGTTTTATTTGTGTCTCTTTCTCATCAAAAGACCAATTAGCTCACATTTTTCCTGCCTTGACTCAAACAAAACAGGGTGATATTTTGTAGATGACTGGAGAAAAGTAAATAGCTTCATATCTTTATATATTCATATGTTATATAATGACTAATTTGGTATAGTCATGTTCATATAAGCAAAGTTGGTGTATTTACATTTTCACATGTTTAACTTTCTCCTAACTTAATACAGCAGAAAATCTGCAGGCTCTTATATGGATGTTAATAGAAGTTTTCCCACAAAGAAATGAATATTTTAGACATTGATCTAAATGATGAGATGCCTAACGAATGTGATGAGGGTAGTGAAGGCTCAAGTTACAAATTTGAAAAGCCTAAGGTTGGTAGGGTATTTGACACCATAGAAGAAGCATATACATTTTATAACACATATGCAAGATAAGTTGAATTTAGTGTCCGAAAAATGAGAACAAATAGCAAAAATTCAAAAGTCCAGAGGCAATAATTAGTATGCTTGTGTGAGGGAACATATAAAAAGATTAGGACATCGGAAAAAAAAAAGAAAAAAAGAAGAACAGAAAACAGACAGTTCAATTGTAAAGCAAAATTTACAGTGAATCGTATTTTCAATAACAAATACAGATTGATTGAGTTTGAAGCTGAACATTCTCATAGCCTTGTTCTGTTAGTGCTTTCTCATTATTTGAAATCATAGAGAAAAATCAACTTTTCACAAGCTGAACTTGTGAAGAAAATGCATTCTTCCAGAATAAAACAAGGTCAAATTTTCTCTTATATGTGCGAAGAAGCCGGTGGAGCCAACAACTTAAATTTCACTAGGTTGGATAACAATAATTCAATACAAAAAGCACGAGGAGAGTTTCCAAAAGAATGGTAATGCTTAGTGTCTTCTCGAATACTTCAAGCAAAAAGAAGTGGAAAATAGGCATTTTTTTTACTCTTTTCAAACACACCAAAATGGTGAGATACGCGTTGTATTCTTTTGTGATGCTAAATCAAGAAGGGATTATGGATTGTTTGGTGATGTGGTATGCTTTGATACAACATTTCGTACAAATAATATGACATGCTGCATGTGCCAATTGTCGGCATCAATCATCATGGACAAACATCACTTTTCGGATGCGGGCTTCTATACGGTGAAACGGTTGAGGCAGTAACGTGGCTATTTACTATTTTCTTGGAGGCTATGGGAGGTAAAAAACCAAAAAGTATATTTACAAATCAATCGGTGGCTATATCAAATGAATAATATGTTTCCTGAATCTCATCATGGTCTATCTTTATGGCATTTGTGTCAAAATGCTGCAAAGAACTTAGGTAATTTTGGGTATAAGTCCTTTTCATCACAATTTAATGATTGCATACGTAACCCATAAACTGTAGAAGAATTTGAGCAAAGTTGGGTTAATTTTCTTGAAGTTAATGGGCTTAGGGATAATGAATGGTTAAAAAAACTTATGAGCTGAGAAGGAAATGGGCACAAGTCTACAGTCGTTTTCATTTTTGTGCTGGTTTGACCACATCACAAAGGAGTGAGAGCATAAATAAATTCTCGAAGGATTATTTTAATCATGGTAGAATATTTCTTCGAGAGTTTGTAGGTCGCTACTCTAAAGCTATGGAAAATCGTTGTGAAAAGGAAAAAGACGATGAAATTATTCGCACATATAAAGTTGATGAAATCGAAGGCTGGAAAAGGACTCGCAAAGTTATGTATAATGATTCAGAGCAAATATTATCATGTTCATATAGAAAATTTGAGTTTGATGGGATTCTTTGTTCACATGCATTGAAGATATTTCATTACTTGGTGTATAAAAGATTACCTCCTCAGTACTACTTAAAGAGATGGACACAAGAAATTGTAGATGAAGTTATTTATGATCCGGCTGGAGATATCATCTCAAAAACCAATGACCCGCGACTAACAAATTATTATAGTGAGCTATCTCATATTTCACAGAAAATTGTATGCAATGGTTCAAGATGTTTTGATTCATATGTGTTGAACAAATCATTAGTACTAGAAGTAGGGATAAATATTAATGCTTTTACCATCTCTAAAGATGAAGGTAGACAAAATTTGGAGGAGAGTACACCAACTAGTATTCATGTTAATGCTACATCGAACATGCAAGAGGAGCCTCGATTGCGAAACCCAACAAAAAGACGTGTTAAAGGTCAATCAAGCAAAAGAATCAAAGGTCCTCTAGAAAAGAAGTATCATAAAACAAAATTACCAAAAACAACATGTAAGTGCAAATATGTAGATTGGTTAGCTCTTCTGTTAGTCAATTTCTTGCATTGTTGTATGTAGATAGTTCAACCATGTATTAATTTTCATGTTCGTAGGTGAACAAGCAGTACGTACCATGTTTCATAACGAGATCAATTTACATATAAGGAAACATTTTCATAGTATGTTTCAATCAAGGAATTATGCAACAACTCAACAAGATTGGACATTTCTTTCAAATAATATCTTTATGTCACAGGAGGTATACGTTTTTAGACTAAGTTATATGGTTATAACAATGATAACATTTCAAACTATGTAATCCAAAATTTCTCATGGTATGATATTTATGCAGGCTTCTTCTTCTCACATGTACGTTTTTTTAAATGATCCTCCAAATGCACAACAAATGAAAACCTTTCCGAATTCGTCGACAGCTGAATTTACAGATTTTCTAACATTATAGAAAGTCATATTCAGTAAGTGAGTTTTAATTTGGCTTATACCGATATATCCTTGTTTCACATAATTTACATGTTTGAAGTTTATGATTGGTTTTAAAATATGTTTATGCTTTTCAGGCTTGCTGCATGTGGATCATTGCTGCATGTTTAAGATTTTCAGGTTATTATTAAGATTGCATTCTGTGGATCCCTGTTGCATATGTGGAGGTTATTCTAATGTTTTGTTTTGAGTGTTTTGGCAAGTAGTATATCTGACTTGTTAAATTATTGTTATGAAGTAAGTTAATTTTGTATTTTTGGTCCCAAAAAATTGCATGTATGTTGTTACTTTCTTTCTTGCCATCGGGTATTAATATGGTGTTTTGTACTCATAAATATTTTGCATTATTTAGTTCTTTTACTTGTGTCTGCTACATGTATGAAATGCCTTTATTTATTTTTCAGCTTGGCACACTCAGTTTTGTCTACTTATTTTATGAGAAAATAGTTCTTCTTGCAAGGGGATAAGACAACATAAGGATAGTAGTTGGTTTTGCTGTATTTGCATTCTCCACGGCATTCATTTTCTGTACCAGTGCATGTGTACTGTATAAGATATTGAGCAATATATTTTAAGCATATGCTAGTTAAAAAAACATAATAAATATAAGTGAGTATTTGCAGAAAAAGGTACATGATGCCACTCTTTACATATAATAAAAGAAAATTGCATGGGAATATTAATTGGTAGATGTTACAAAATATTAATAAGAATACAAATAGTAAGTTTACAAAAAAAAAAGAGAAGAAGTATGCTTAATGTTACTGCATGAGAATATTAATTGGTAGATGTTACACAATGTAACTTACACTTACTGAATATTAATAAGAGTACGAATAATAATTTTGTAGAAAAAAGAACAAAGTATGTTTAATGCTACTACATAGGAACATTAATTGGTACATAACAATAACATGAGCAATGGAAATATTTGTACTCGTATAAAGTACAAAATTTTGAGAATAGCTGTATAATTGTGCATGGAAAACCAGGCATTTATTGATAGGTGTGGACTAATGCTTTAAAATCATTTAACACTGTGAAGTGTTACCATAACAGCCATTGAGTTAATGTGAACGAACTCGCACTCTGCAATATTGGCCAAGTCTCATTTTCTAAGGATTACGTTGCTATCAAAATGATTACACTAGCAATTTATTATGAAATCGATGTTACTGTCTCATGCTTCCTTAGAGCATCTCCAAAAGCAGAACATTCAGCTCCTGAATCATGAATTGAGGGATATTTTGTGTCCCAACAGATGTCGATATCTTTCCCCTGAATATTCAGGGGAAAATTCAAGGTCAATCCTGAACTCGGAATTGGTGCCGCACGTTGATATTATCGGCACGGTTTGAAGTGCGCCGATTTTTTTGACGTGCTCTGAAAAAATCAGCGCTCTTCCAACCACGTCGATAATATCAATGTTTTACCAATACTTCTGTTTTTCTTCGAGAAATATTTTCCAATGACTATAAACAGTCGTATTTTTGGTACACTACACAACAACGGTCATATTATTTTCCAACGGCTCTAAAACGGTCATAATTTCTTCCAACGGCTATAAAACGACTATATTTTCAGTTATAAATTGCTTTCTTTTATACATTCTACATCACAACTTAATTTCACTCCCTTTATATCTCTTAGATCCGTAGAGACTTATACTCTATAATATCTTCACCATTTTGAGAATTTTCACATCCGACGATGGACGGAAGCCAGTTTTCTCAAGACAACACGAACCACGGCCTAACTACTCCTCCAATCAAATAATCAACTATTCCATGGACAAACGAGGAGGATATTGATCTATGCAGTATCTACTATCATTTCTCATAGGATTCGTCTATGAGGAACAACCAATCAGCCGCTACGTTTTGGAAAAAAATTATGACCGTTTTTGTTGAGAAGCATCCAGAGGGTTTACAGATGTTGTCGGAGATTCATGGTCGATTCACAAAATAAGTCGTCAAATAACGTTTATAAATCACAAATTTATAAAACAAAAAGAGCTAATCCTAGTGGCATGGAAGGCGAGGATAATCTGGTAAATTTTCATACAACGATGTTAGTGGTTAAGTGTATGTTATTTAAGAAACTTATTCCTTTTTTTTATTAGAAAACGAATAACAAACGAGGATTTTAAGAAGCTTTTCGCTAGAGAAAATGGGGCGAAAAAGCTACATTATTATCAGGTTTTGCATTGTTATGATCTGCTTACAAGCTAACCAAAATGGAGCTTTGAACTTGCTAAGAGCCTTCGCGATGTTCAAACTGCTTCAAAGGGCAAGAACAAAGCTTTAAAATATGGGCATTCGTCTAGTCCTAGCGAGTCAACGGTGAAAACTTCTCTGTGTCATGGTGAAAATCTATTTGATGTGTTTAATAACACAATTGATGAAGATTTTAGACCTTAGGGAGTCAAAACTGCGAAATGAAAGGGTAAAGTTGATGTTTCTCTTGAAGAAAAATCAACGCACGCTACAAAGTACATGATCGTAGACATGTAGAAAGGCATGAAGATGAAAAAAATAGAGGTTATGAGCGGGTTTGCTTATCTGGAAGAGAAGAGGATATAAATTCTAGAGAATGAGTTAGCGTATAAGCAACAACAAAAAGAGAATGCAATCATGGCCAAAGATTTGACTGGAATGGATAGCTGTGAGAAGGAATATTGGATGGGAAGGAAACAATGTATTATAATGTCAAAGTCTCCTTAGTTGTAGGTAGATTGTTCATCACTATCTTTATTACTAGCTGCTTGTGTTATTTTGATGTAGTAACGTTATATTTCCAATCGTAGTAACTATTTACTTATCAATGAAATGCGTGGTTTATTTATATTCCTACATTTACCATTGGCTGATAGTTTTAGACGTTGTACTAAAGTATAAAATCATAATTACTCCATATTTTTCATAGGATCATAAAATAAAATACAAGTTCAACCATGCAAATAAAATAGACAAATACAATTAGCCTACTCAACCCCATATCAGGTTAGCCAACTATAGCGAAGTTCATATACTTTGTGGCCACCAAAATCAGTATTGCACTTTGCTAGGTAATGAGAATCAAAAGTTGATTTAGTTGTTTTGAATATGTTTTCGTCTTCAACTGTCTTGATAATCTTATGGTATCGTTCACAAGCTTCTATGAGATGACGATGAGCCAAATGGGTTTCAACTGAAGATTGTCTAGTAGTGTAGGTACGATGGTTGTTATGTAATATTGTTACCATCGACCAAAATACTTTATGGGTTAGATCCCCTCCATTTTATGATAGTAACTCATTTCTTCGATCAACTTCAATATAGGCTTTCACGAGGATAAGTAAATCATGAGGAGAAAATTCAGTTGTAGTAGTACTGGAGCTTGTAGTACTTCAATTCTGATGATTAACATTACCCATTTGCCTCAGTATGTTGGATCGTGAACGTGGTTGTGGATTAACAATTCTGTGGGTACCACAAATTATTTCATTCTGAACCAGTTCTTCCACCGCTTCTGTTTGTGTAAATGGAATGAATACACCCTCTTTCTCATCCTCCTTGTTCCGTTCATACTCATCAAACATTTTACCTATAGTTTCATTATTGATTTCCCAATCATCCATTTAAACTACATAAAATAAGTAGAATGCATTATCTTTATAAACAAAATGGTAACTGTGAAGCAAAAATTATAATGGTTTCTCACCTTAATGTCTTGAATAATCAAGTATGCACAGATTATAGTTTATGTTTGGAGGAAGAAGATAAAACTATTTAAACGAATGGAGTTGATTGTTAAGGTCGTCCTAAACCATATGGCTACAATTAAAGGTTGTTTTGACTGGGCTTCATTATTTTTATGTACATGTGTCAAAGCTGCACCAAAACTTGTCGCATGTGATAAAGCTCTTTCTTTAAAAGATGCGAAAGTAGGGTATGTTGAATTCGTTGGATGTATGGTACTTGCAATAATTAAACAAAGTTTGAACATATAATTCGTATTATAATGTAAAATGAGCTTGTAACATCGCTGTAGTTCGTAGTTTTACGTTTTAAACTTCAATTGAATATACATGATCCAATATAAGTCGGAATTCTTTGAAACAAGACTCTTCCGGATCGATTGGATTATAGTTTTCTAACGAAAGAGAAAAAAATATTTCATCTTGCAAATTATGAGTTATGTCCAAATCTAATTTTCAAAAAGTCGCTACGGAATCGTTTATAAACCTTAGCGATTTATTAAATAAATTAAAACATTTATTAATATAAATTGATCATCGTTTTAAATTGAACTTCAGAGTAGAAACGTATGACATGACTACACTCTGTCATCAAATAGTTGAGTTGCCTTCACTCTGCCATAAAACAGTTGATGTTACTACACTCTGCAAAACTTGGGCAGTGTGTTAAAGCTTGTCATACGTTTAATTAGAGTACAAACTATTTAATGCTTTGATAAAGTAAAGTATGAAATAAATGGACTTGAGTTATCAAGGATTAGTCGGCCTCTCTACCTATCTTCATTATTTTTGAACTCTCCGTTTTTTCAGTGTTACTCATTTGTTCTAGTTTCCACTTTTCATCTAGGTCCAAATGTGTAATTGGGAATTTAATGATGAAACCATGGTTCAAATGTACGATGAGTATGAAAGGAATAATTAACCTGCCAAAGATGTCGAATTTGTGCCTGAAATACAATTATAAGTCCAAGTGGAAGCGAGAGAAGTAGTGTCTGAACTCTTTGGTGCTACACAACCAAATGTTGTCGTCCCGCGTATTGGATCAGTTCAAAAATCCCTCAATGCTCGTTTTAGGGAAGTAATTGCTCGGCAGAACCCCAATAGGTCAAGCTCTAGCATGATGGGTCGTACAGTCCTTTGGTATTGCAGAGTCGAATGTAATGCGGTTCTTTCTAAAAGTCAAACGAACGCTGGTCGTGCTTTTATGATTGAAAAGTGTACATTGATGCATAGAACTGACAAGGTTTGCAAAGTTGTATTTTTTTTCATGGATCGATCCACCATCAACGGAGAGGAGTGTCCAGTATGCACTAAAGATGCAAGCAAAGGTCAGTCGCTTGGAAAGATTGAATGTTGCAGCAAATGCTGAAATGTTGTATGGGTGCTACGGTTCATACCGAAACTATGGGTCGTAGTTATGAGATACTATGTCATAATTATATGTTTATATTTAATTTTTTGTCGTAACATGTCATAGTTGTATGTCGGTCGAACGTTCACTATATTCTTTATCATATATTTTGTTATATTGAACGAAGTTTGTACGCAAGTTAAAGGTTGTGTTTACATTTATGAATGCAAAGGAGTTAAAAACTAGGGTCGTCCCTGTTTAAAGTAAAGATATCATAACGTAAAGGAGCCAAAAATTAGGGTCGTACTCATCCACATGAATATTATGCTTGTGACTTCTCAGCACATCATCCAAAGTCACTACAGTAAACAATGTATAATATCTTTATGCCTTGTCAAAATGGAGTCATCTGTTTTATGGCAGTGTGTAGTCATTTTTTACTGTTTGGAAAACCTTTGGCACTGCTTTAAGTGTGGTCAGTTTGGACTGTTTGTACTATTGGACACAACTTTTGAGCAACTTTAATCAATGGGGTCAATTCATACTGTTTCAATCTCTTTTAATAAGTGAACAGTCATTTCATATTTCAACCATCAAACCATACAATACATCGTATTTTTCTTCCAAGTTCTACAATCATACAAATACACAAACACTAATGCAAACTAATATTAGAAATAATACTACAACAAAAGATAATAAAAACACTACTAGTCTACGGTTAAGTTCAAAGTTTGCTAGCATTTGGTTGAGACATCTAATTTCTAGTTATAGCTCATTTGCATATGCTATGCCCCTTGGACATAGTAGTACATCAATCCATTCTAAAAATTGCAGCTGTCGGGAAAATTGGAATAAAGAAGTATGCGACGACCAATGTTTTTTCCATTAGCTGTTACAACAACTTTAGTCATATATCCGCAGTGGAAGCAAACTGGGTAAGAATTTACATCTTCTTCATATGTTGGTTTATTTATTTGTACTTGCTCAACCTCTTGTTCTAGATGGATTTGATAAACAGAATAGACATTCACTCCTAGGACATATGAATGTTCCAGTTGAAGAGCAAGTACGTCAAGATCTAAATATTGCAAATCAAGTTCCTCGTAATTGTTCTCTTGATAGTTTATATTCCATTCGATATCATGATCACCAGACGTTGGAACAGAGTGGTGCGGGATGCTCAGAGTCAAGAGATGATGGCCGTGAAGGCATTGTTAAAAGAAATAGAGTAATGGGGATTAAGATAGTAGGAGAAGAGAGTAACGAATGAAGAAGCTTTGAAGAAGTAAGTGGGTATTTATAGAGGTAGATAATGCATATCATACTAAATTGGTTAATAATCTGGGAATAAAACCAATAAATCGATTTAACAGATTAATAACTTGAACTGGTTAATAAATCTATAAACCTAAACTAATAAATAATTCTAAATTAATAAATAAAAAATTAATAGCAGAGCAGTGGTAAATTTATCAGTGCGTTACGTTTACGCACCGATAATATCTACGAGCTTAAATTAAATTTGCACGTGCCGATAAAATCGACGCGCGCCTGTTGGGAGATTTGACCAAATCTCCCCTGAATCTTATGAGTCGTAATATTACGACTTGTAAAACTGTTAAAGATGCTCTTATGTGATCCTCTCTTATGCATATATAATACAAATTTTAAAATTATTTTTTGCATTTCCTTTGTTGTTCTTTAGTTGGGAGATATCTAATATAGCATTCAACGAACAACTATTCAGAAAATTAGCAGCAAATAATTGTTTATTTAACAAACAATTATTCAAAACACATCACTTCTAAAGATGCCAGTGCAATCTACAGGGAGGATATATCACTCCATAAGGGGATTTTCACTCAAAGGGCTTATTTGTGCAGAGTAATATGTTTTAAGACAACACTTCTGAAATAGTTTTAAGGAGGATTTAAAGAAAAATGGTAAATTAGTTTATCATTTGCAATTAAAAATAATAAAAAATGATTTTATCATTATCCTGTATAACTTAAAAAGATAAAGGAATTTATCTTTTTTTTTCTGTAAAATTATCCTTATAACTTATTATTCAAAAGTGTTGTCCTTCAAACTAATTATTCATAAAAAAGAAGTCCTTCAACCTAATTTCCACATTCTATAATTTAACATATCATATTTATTGTATATTTATTACGAATGGTTTATTTTTTGCATTCAACTTCATTTATTACCTAACTTTATTCATTGCTTGATATATTATTCCATAATTATTTTTATGAAATATGCATGAAAGAGAAATACAAGTAAAATACCTTAGTGAGTGTTTCTAGGTATTTTAGGCATAAGGACAAAATTAGAGAAAAATTTAGGCATAAGAACAAAAGGCCAAAAATTTAGCTACAATGACACTTTTTAGTGTAAATCAAGGAATTCAAGGGCCCACCATCATTTCCTATTTTACATTAAAAGGTGTCCTTATAGCTAAATTTTTGACCTTTTGTCCTTATGCCTAAATTTTTCTCTAATTTTTTCATTCACACTATTTTCCTGTAGTTTCAATATCTTCAATGACTTGGGTTTTGGTATCAACAATACAACAACAACTAAGCTATTAATTCCAAACAAGTTAGGGTTGACTAGAGATGAAACCCAAAAAACCAAAAGGCCCATAAAAGAGGCTACACTGTTGGTATCAGCGTTAAATATCAAAATTGTATATTTATAGATATTACCAAAACTTTCTTTACAAATTAAAAAACAATCATATACAAATATTACTAATTTTTTATTTAAAATACGATATAACAAACAAGTTGTCTTTGCAAACTTACTTTTTTTACTGAATAATAATATAAATAATAATCGAAACCAATAAAAATAAGATGTTGTAACATAAAAATATAAATTCAAACTAACTACATATGATTTTAAACTAAAAATTAGTTAAATATTTGTGCAAATCGTTTTTTCTTAAATGTGATATCCATACTTTGGAAAAAAAATCTACGTGAAGGGTTTTCCATCATTAATGCTCTTGTGTGTGTGTGTGGATATATTAAGGTTTTCTACATCGTATTTTTCTACACCTTGAATCGACCTTGATCCAACTAAAGGTACGATATTAGTAATATATTCTCTCTCTACAAGGGAAAATATATATTATTAATTCGAAATATGTGGTTAAAAACAAGGGAATCCACCAAAGCCGGTCCTTGCGTGCACATATATGTATGTTTGTATGTATATATGTGTCTATGTGTGTGTATCAGGATCATCCCAAATAGAGCAACTCCACATCTGCTCTTTGATTTTCACCATAAATTTTGATTCAAATAATAATGGTCTATGTTATCATATTTACTTAGTCAAAATATCCTAATGACAAATTTGTAATTAAATAGAAAGCTGATTTACTACCCCTTTAGTAATCACTTTTCAGCTAACCAAATTTTCCTATCAACTTCTTATTGTTTAATTTTTTTCCCTTGCACAGTAAAATTAATTAAATATCCTTATTTTTTTTAGTTTTTCCCTCTACTAAATAATTTGTATAAAAAAGAAAATTAGTGAAAAAATCTCAAAAAATGACCAAACCCTCTTTTACCATATTTTCACCTTCCGTAGAATTTCATGCTAAAATAATTAAATTTATAGTTTTTGATAATTATTTAACCTGAAATTAAACATTTTTCTCAAATTCATAATATATTCCCTTAGTTCAAAAAATCATGAAATTATAAACTCATCTCAATTTTATCATTAAGTACGTTATATTAAAACTTTATATATATATATATATGTGTGTGTGTGTGTGTGTGTCTGTGTGTATACATATATATAAGCAAAGCTAAGCTGGTTTTTATAGTGGCTATAACCACTTTCATTATAACAAATAATGAAAACAAAAGTATAGGAGCTAGATCGTCTATCTAACTACTAACAACACAACGAAGAAAGAAAGAATCAACAACTAAAATATTTGGACAAACCCATAGGGTTATCAAAATGAAAAACACAATCCCATGTTTGATAGCAATTATAATCTCGTTCCATATCTCCAAATCAAGCTTAGTATTTCCTTTGAATATAACTTCATTTATGTATCTCCAAATAATGCTCACAAATTCCTTGAGCATGATTTGCATCAAGATGCCACTTTAATTCTTCCACCTCGCTGCCTTATTAATGTTACACCATTCAATGTTGTTGTTCCTCGAGATATCATTTATCCCCACCTTGTTCATAAGTTTGTGCTATAGGTTGAAGGAGAAGGAAAAATCAAAGAAGTGGCGAACACTAGTCTCGTCCCCATCACTATAGAAAACACAAGTAGGGGCAGCAAGCATACCCAATGTATACAAATTATCCTTGGTATTCAAAGCATTAGACAACACCTTCCAAAGCATAAAGTTGTCGGTTTGTTTACTATATTTATTCCAAACCCTTCTATTCCACGCAAATGGTATGTCACCTATATCATTCAAGCATTTTTACATGGTCGAGACCGTATGCTTAACAAAAGCATGTTACCACACTACCTTATCATGTGAAACATAGGGATAGTGTTGTGACATGATTTCAAACCATAAATGTCTTATAATTTTGTTGGAAGTGCGAGAGAAATTACACCATTATAGAGAGACTGCTTTGCCTTAGCATCGGGATATATACCAGTTTTCATACGCTGATTATAATTCAGAACCTTGGCGAGAATGATACCTCTCTCAACCCAGGGATCATGTCAAAAGCTAGCTTCACCCTGCTCAGACACTTTCACATGCACATGAGGTATAAAGATCGATCTGAGGTTGAGAATCGATCTCCAAGTCCAGCTGCACGAATGAGGAACTTCCATAGTCTAAAAATCTTTTCTTTTTAAATTGTGTTAAATAATCCAGTTAACCCAAATATTGTGCTTTCTTGCCAACAGATTGTGAAAGTGAGTGCTAATGGCAGCTTTGCTCCATAAAGATAGGTTTTGGACCCCAAGACCCGCTTCACATTTGGCTTTCTCAAATTTGGAAAACCTGAGTAGTTTGAGCTTACTAGAGAACATATTTCCAGTCCATAAGAAATTGCAGAAGGTTCTTTCAGATTATGCTGATATGGGGGGAGATAAATGTTCTACACCAATAGAAGGTGTATAAATGTAAAACAGATTTTAATTAGGTTAACCACTAGCTTGTGATTGAGTTTTACACATCCAACTATTCATGGTCAAAGTGATTTTTTTTTTCAAATAAACTAATACAATTAGCAATGGTGATTCGTGAAGTGACTAGGGGTATTCTTAGATAGGTAGAAGTGTCAGTAACCAAAGGAAACCCAGTTAAAGAGGACAATATGGTGGCATGCTATGCGTCCATGCTAGCTAGCATAAGTGAAGATTTAGCATTGTTCAAGGCTAGTCCAGAAAATTTGTAGAATTTATCCAGCACTATAACAAGTTAGAGATGTAACTTTCGGTAGGCTGGGTGTAAACTATCAAGTCATCCACACTTTGTATATTTGGATGTGATTAGACCATATATATCCTTAGAAAATGCGTTGGATCACTTTAATTAAGTTTTAAACCATAGGGAAAGTAAATTCAAACATCCAAGCAAGTTTCATATCATCAAACCTTCGTATAAATATTAGTATGTTAGGATAGGTTTTAGAGAAAGATTACACTTACCTTGATTGGTAAAAGACAGATTTATTCCTTCTTCAATTTGAAAGCATGGGTTGTTATTCTCATTTTATTCTTTAGACAGGTTTGCCTCACTTAAAATGCTTTGGATTTTTGTTTTAAGGGTATGAAAATGAAATAAAGTCATGTAGGATTGAATAAAGAGTTAGCAATATGTGTTTGTGGTTGGGTGTAACGACCCAGATTTTTGGTCGATTTATTTTAAATATTTAATATTGTTTTAACTATTGAGTTGATAATATAAATGATTTTTTATAATGAGTTATCGATTTAATAATCGAAATATGATTTATTTCGAATAAATATAATTATCATAATACGGAAATATGAAATAATTCAGTTCAAGGATAAAACTAAATTAAAACAATTCAGATGACCAATATATATATTCTATTTGTATATAGACAATGATAATAATTTGTTATCGAAGAATTTATTTGTTTTGAATTTAAATTATACTATATCGATTTAATATGGTTATTTTATATATATGTTCGAATTAAATTTTATAATCAATTCTGTTGAGTTTAGAATAGTGTTATAACGTTGAAATGTCAGTTGTTACATAAAATAGCGGTTTGTGAGTTCAAGTTGTGAACTCCGAGATATTTGATTAGTAGATAAGCTTGAAATTAAATCGAAATCTATTTAAAAGAATAATGATCTCTTTAAATCAAATCATATTAAATTTAAACTCAAATCACATTAAAATTATTGTATCTTAACCTATAACCTATATAGTACCATATACAGACATAAATTCCTTAATGCCAAAGTCTTCATCATCTATAAATCACACTTACTTTGTAACAACCCGGAATTTCTGAACCAATTTAAAATTTTAGTTTTAGTTAATTTAATGGATTTTGAATATTTAAAATGATTTATTTTAAATAATAACGACTAAAAATTTATATAAATCGAAGTTCGAACGTATAAATTTATTTTAATTATAAAGCGAGCTTGAAATGGCGCAGTAGTTTGAAAATTCGATTTTTAATTTCAAATGAATGTACATAATTCAATATAAATCAGATTTTAGTAAAACAAGAAACGTTAGAATATATTTAATTATATTTTTCTAATGAATGTGAAAAATTCAGATTTTATGATATTAATTGAAAGTTATGTCCAGTTTAAAATTTAAAATATTCACTATGGAATTTATATATATTTTAATATAATATTTAGCCTTTAAAAATAACCATTTTGCAAACAACCTCCATTTTCAACAAAACCACTTTTGTTGGATCCGGAATGTCAAATTATTATTAGGTTTCAAATTTCACAATTTTTTGAATTGATATGTGAGCGTGGTAAATTTAAACGTGTTTGGTAAATTCGGTTTAAATTTAATCGACTAGAACAAGGCCATTTTCCAAACGGTCTCCAAATTTGATGAAATTAGTTTTGTTAGGATCGTATCATCAAAACATAGCTAGATTTATTTTTCTGTAATTTTTGGAGTCGATATGTGACCCTGATAAATTAAAATGTACCGTTCAAATTCAATATTGACCGTTAAATTGAATTATATTTTAATTTTGACAAAAACTGGCCGAAACAGTCGAATTGACTTACAAAATATATCCAATTGTGTTTGGAATGTGGGTAATTAGTTAGGGGTGATAGTCGTTGGGTTTGATTTGGAGTTCGTAACGATAAACAAAGATTTTCGGAATCAAATAATATATATGTTTTAGAAAACCCTATTTTCCATTCATGAAAATCGAGCCGCCAGTTGAAAGCGAACGGCGGAAACAAGCTCGATTCTTCTTCATTTTTTCCCCTAATCCAGCAACTAATTCGTAAAACTTATTAAACGGAAATCCAAGAGCGGACTTCGATCTTCAAATCCATATAAATATGAAAAAATTTCATGAAATATATTAGGTGAAATTCGAATAGGAACGACCGCCGTTTGTGGCGATTTCCTGGATGCTGGGGCCCACCGAGTTCTTCATGGCGGCAGTGGATGGTGGCGCGATGCTCTATCACGTGGCACCCTCTGATCAGACTTAAGTGGCGACGTGGGGCCGTAATGGAAAGCCCTAGCCATCGATGACGGGTTCCAGAAACACGGCAGCAGGAGGAAGAAAGGTTAATTAAATTAAACCTTATTAACCTTTCTTGACAAATTGCATTGGGATCGAGGCGAAAAACTCTACAACATAAAACTGACCAGAACGGAAACAAAGGCAGTTGGCATTTTGACAAAATTAAACGTCTGTTTAATTTTGTTAAAAGCAATCAGAAATAAAGACTGATGGAGTAAACGAATGTGAGAATTCTCTCACTAAAATTTTGTACAGTTATTTATTTTATTTTAAAGACTGTAAATATATAGAAGGGTTCGTTTGGCACAGGTCCCTGTTAAGGTTTTAAATTAGGCTCAAGTCCGGTCCAAAAATTATTGTAAATTAGGTCCCTATTTTTTGAAAATTCATTTAAAAAATTAAAAAAATTCATTATTAAATAAAACACGTACAGGCCAAAAAATTTAGGTGTTAAAACAATCGAAAACCACGTCAAAACCCAAAAATACACAAACGCAGCGAAACAACAAGTTTTTGCATCAAAAGATGCACCTATTCGTAAATAATTGCATACATTCATGCTTATGTTTCAGCCTTGCTTCCAACTGCAGTATAAATGCACACATGTGTACAGCTTAACAACATTATACGCATCCTTTTATGCATATATTCAAATTTAGGCTGTTTTTTCAAGCATTCGCCATTTTTAGACATTGTTGCACACATTTATGCTCTTGTACAGAATACATGCATGTATTCATGCGCATATTCAGAAGCCGTCGTCCCTTTTAAATTTTTTGTACATATGCATGCATATATACATAATAGTTGCATTCATGTATGCAACTTTTCGTAACACATGAATCTCAGTTCAACTTTGTATGCAGTTATTTGGTAATAGTTGCATGCAAGTATGCGTATATTCACCCTGATTTTCAATATAAAACGTTGAAATAATATATGCATACATGTATGCTACTATTGGTAATAGTTGCACAAACTTATGCAACTTTTTTTTTTCCCGTGGACTCGTGGGAATGTTTCCTATTTTTGAATTTTTTTTTAGCGAGTGGCACATTTTTTTTGGTCAAAACACATAAAAGGCAGAAGTGATAGGACAAGAAGGCGGAAGTGAGCCAAAAATTAGAGCGGTAACTAAAAACAGGGACCAAATTTGTATTTAAAGTTTGAGGGGGGGGGGGAGGGGAACGTGCGCTATATTTTGAAATGTTTTAGGGATGTGAGCCTAATTTTCACTATATAGAAATTGCCAGTATAGATTTTTATTTGTTGTATGTTATTTATTTTTGGAGTTCAACACACGAATTCACACAAATTGGAAGCGATATATGGATATTAGCGACACTCGCATATCATACTCCGCGAATGGTCACTTATGGTGCCGTAAATGGCATTTAGTAGTTGAGTATTTATTTGGATGATTTGGTGATTTGTGTATTGTGACGATGATTTTGTGATATTTAGCACGTTAGAAATGTTAATATTAAACTGATAGATGAAAATGGACAAAATAATCATTTATATATTGAACATTAAAATTGGCTAATTAGAAAAATAATTCAAACCGAATTAGAATTGGTTAAATTTATTAACCAATGATTTCTTTAAATAGACTGTTTTTGTTTGAAATCCCCACATGGATATTGGGATGATATTTGACATAAACTAATCCCAATATTTAGATGTATGTCGATCGATTAATGGAAAGACTGCGATGAGCATTTTTTTTATTTTAATGCTTATACAGTTATAAATTGCACTATGGATGATGTTCGAATGTTGAATGATTATTTATCATTATTGCTGAACGCATGCAACGTAAGAAATCCATATAACTGAAAGTATATGGTAATTGATTGAGTCGCATTCCGATTCAGAAATAATGAATATTTTTAAATAACGAATATTTTAAAATAATATTCAGTGAAGGATTAAATTAATGAAAGAATATTTTAAAATAACATTCATTGAATAATCAAAATATGATTTTGATGTCCGATTTTGGATGGATACGAAAATATTGGAATATATGAAGCCGAGTAAGTAGCTAAACGCCATTTTAACCCTTACGGGTTTATCAATCGATTTTAATCATTTTGTAATGAATATCAAAAAGAAATGATTTCAAAATCAGATATTTTGAAGATAATATCATTTTAATATTTTAATGATATGGAATATTCAATTATGATTTAAAATTGAAAACAAAGTTGAAATCATTTTAAAATGAATTTGTAAACGAATTTATAAAATACGTTTTAAATGGAAATCGACGATATATATATATATATATATATATATATATATATATATATGTGTGTGTGTGTGTGTGTGTGTGTCTATATATATACACATTTAATGGCTTGAATAGAATGCGCCGCGGCTCGATTGTTCGCGAATTTCAGCCATTGACTTCAAATTGATGTAATGGGAGATCTGACAGTCGGATTCTCCTAAAACCAGAACTGTTGGACTCGTATCAAAAAGATATTTCCAAAGAATATAAGAGATTTAAATTTTAATGGTTGGATTTCAAATTATGTCCAAATCAATTTCAGAAAAGGTCGCTATGGGTGCAGCTCTTTGGCCGTTATTGGAAACCGACTGTATGGGCCTTATTAAAATTATTAAAAATATGGAAAAATTGTGTAAAATCATAATAAATGATTTGGAAATATTTTTGGATGAAAAATCCATATTTGAAAAGATAAAGGATATTTTTTATCTGAATGAACTAGTTATTAACTAGAATAATAATCCGATGCTTTTAAATGAATAAATTGGACTTGCAAATGGTTTTAGAAATAACCAGTTTCCAATGAATAAACTGGAATGGATTTGAATGGAAATAATCTTCAGAATATCTCGATATTGGATTCCGTGATTATACGGATATTATTGAGGAATTTGGAAGATAAAGATATCGTTGTTCCCAATACGATACCTGTTGGTTTCAGAATTTGATGTTGAATATAAGCCAATATTATTTCTTTTCAGGGCCTTATATTTAATATCGAATTGGATTTTGGGTTTGTCGTGAACTGTGTTTTAAATAACATTCATTCTTTAACCTAATTAACAATGAAGTTATGATTTGGAATTTATAAATCTTTTAAATAAGATTAATGGAATTTTCCAATGAAAGGTTTTCCAATTTAATATGTTAAATTGAAATTGAATGGAATTCGACTCGGTAATAATCGAGATGAGCTTCTGTAAAGGAAGACCATTACTATATATGGAATTTAAAAGGTTTTCCATTATTCCATTTATATTATTAGTCTGATACGGAAATTTATATCAATTACATACTATTATGTTTTCCGTGAAAATTCCATGGTTAATGGAAGTTGATTTGGGTTTATTATGAACTGTGTTTTTAATAACATTGGTTCTTTAACCCAGTTAAAGATAAGATTATTTTCTTAAAAGTTAAATGATCATAAAGTAATGATTTTTGGAGATTAAAACTAAGTAGAGTGTTAATGAATCTTTAATTAGATTAGAAGGTGAATGAGGTAATTAAATTTACCGAATTTAAGAAATGATCGAGAATGGAGTACCACTAGTTTTACTCTAGGAGATAATTAAATCTTTAATTTGATTTGAAATGTGAAATGCTAATTAAATTTACTGATAACATCGTGGGTGTTAGATATGGAGTACTACCAGTTTTGCTCCATGGGATGAATAGGTTGGGATTGGGATAATATAATAAATGATTACTTCGGTAAGGCTCGATAATCCCGACTAGTTTTATAAACCTTAAATTGGTTTAGAATTGCTAGAGGATAAAATAAAATCTTTTGAAATTTATATCCAAAGGAAGATTAAAGAATAAATTTAAAAGAATTTATCTTGATAAAATTAACGGGAACCTTTTACTAAAGATGTGGATATTTGAATAAAAGATTATTCTGAATTGGAATGAGGCGTATGATGTGTTTTTTATAGCACTTGATTATTGATTATAAAATACGCTAGTTATTCGGAAAGACCGGGTTTATCCCGTTCTGAATGACTGATATGACGATTAAATGTCGATGACGAAGATAGTGGTTGAAGACCGGAGATCTTCACATCGAAAGGATGATTACTAATGTCTTGATTGGGCCGATCCCTCGAGACAAGGTAATAAGTGGTGATCGTCCAGACGTACTTGGAGATCGACTAGATATGCGAGGACCTCTCTCCTATGTTGGACATATGGAACGAGAAATAAGGTGTCCTTGATTTCGTTTAGACCCAGAACGGACTTGTAAATGGATGCGTGTCTGACATTGGATTTCATTCTATGTTGATCGATTTTTATTAAATATATATACATATATATATTTGTTTGGTGGTGGAGAATTTATTTTCTTGCTCAACACCCTTCTCTGAGACGTACGAGTTTAGAGGTTATATATTGATAGACATTAGTTGCATGGCATGGAATGTCAGTGTGGCATGCTGAGATGAATATAAACAAGGGTTTTGTTGAAAAGCAGAGTCTTGTGGTTAATGATCAAAGCACGACTTTAATTAGTATAGCTTTGTGTATAGCATTAATTCGCTAGCTTCACACCCCGGTATGAACCAGAAATGGGATGAAGGTATAACAACCCGGAAAATCTAAGCCAATTAAAAAAATTTATTTTGGAAATTTTAATGAATTTTGAATATTTAAAATGAATTATTTTAAGTAATATCGATGAGAAACTTATTTTGAATAGAAGTAGAACGTATATATTTATTTGAATCGTCGTTAGAATATAAATATTTATTTTTATTTATAAAAGGAATTGAAAATGGCGCGGAAGTTCGATATTTCGATTCCCAATTTCAAATGAATGAACTAGGTGCAAAATAAACCGGATTTTAGCAAAACCAAAAATATGAGAATCTATTTGAGAATATCTTTCCAACAAATCCGAAAAAAATGAAATTTCACAGCGGGAATCAAAAGTTATGTCCAGTTGAAAATTCAGAATAGTCGCTATGGAATTCTGGCCCTTAAAAATGGAAATTTTGCAAACGACCTCGATTTTCGACGAAAACACTTTTGTTGGATCCGTGATGTCAAATTATTGCTAGATTTCAAAATTCGTAATTTTCTGAATCAATATGTGAGTGTGGCAAAGGAAAACGCGTTTGACCAGTTTTAGTTGATTTTAATCGACTGGAAAATGGCCATTTTTCAAACAATTTCGGAATTTGACGGACTTAGTTTTGTTAGAACCGTATCGTCAATACGAAGCTAGAAAATATTTTTCGGGAATTTTTAGAGTTCGTATGTGGCCCCGGTAAATTGAAGTGTGCGTTCAAATTCAATATATAGATTTATATTTTGATTTTGACGAAAACTGATCGAAACCATCGAATTAGCTTACGTCACATATCCCATTGCATTCGGAACGAGGGTAATTAGCTAGGGACAACAGTCGGTGGGTTCGATTTTGAGGTCGAAATAAAAAGTTACTTTTTTCGAAATAAATTAAACTAAATATTATTATATAAAGGCCCCTTTTTCTCCTTGACCTAGGTCAAACCCCCTACTTTATCTCACTCAGATCGAATAAACGAAGGAAAAAACAAAACGCGCCTAACCCTGGACAACCACCACCACCACTGGCCTCCGCCCATCGTGAGCCCCCACGTGCGTCGCCGCCTCCGGCAATGGCCTCCACCACTCCGTCTGGCCGCTCCCCTTCCTCCCTCCGCCCCGCGCTGATCTCCTCCACCCTCTCCCCGCACAGCCCCTAAAACCCTAGCCCTAACCACCTATTTCTGCACCGCCCAAGCCCCCGGACGCCATACCGCAACCACCTGAAGTCCCCCCTCTCCAGCGACGAGCACCAACGCCATCCACCCAAACCCCATGACGCTGTGAGTTCTTTTATTCTTTTATTTGTTTATTTTTGTTTATCTTTGTTTATTTTAATGAACGTAAGAAAAAAATCAATTTTATTATATGATCAGTTATAGAAAGGTTGGATTCTTCATTATAGAAAGATTGGATTTTTTTTTTCTTTTTATCATATAAAGATTTGGTTTTGAATGACAAAGATTCAATTTTTAAAAACATGAAAAGGATTGGGTTTTTTTGAAATGATTCTTGAATTAAAAATACGATTTTTAATATGAGAAAAGATTTGATTTTATAAGGGAAAGATTATATTTTTTCTATATGAAAAGATTACATATTTATAGAAGAAAGGATTAGATTTTTAATGGCGTAAAGGTACGATCTTTGGTTGTGTAAAAATATATTTTTTTTTTAGTAAATAAAAATGTGATTTTTCTTTATATGAAAGTGAAATCAAAATATGATTTTTATATTTTATAGATAATAAAAATACGATTTTTATATGAATGGTACAAGAAGAAAAATAGAAATTTTATCTATATAGTAGCGGTATAAAAATAGAATTTTTATCTATATAGTAGCAGTATAAAAATAGAATTTTTATCTATATAGTAGCGGTATAAAAATAGAATTTTTATCTATATAGTAGCGGTATAAAAATGTGATTTTTATCCATATAGAGTGAGTAAAAAAATGTGATTTTTATATACATAACAACAATATAAAGATGCGATTTTTATATATGTAGTGGGCACGGACGATGAAATTGACAAAAGGCAAGCACGACGAAGATTTCTACATATGAAGAGTCGCAGTGTATTGGTTTAGCTAGTCGGTGAGAACTTCCCACTCTAAATCTTGTTTTCTAGTTAAAAATATATACTAGGATGCAGATGGTGCTTAGCAGCACCCGACACCCGTCGTCCACAGACCATGGACGTCTTGTATGCTTGTTTGATGTGTTGTGAAGTTTGTTGTGATGTTGATGTGAAATTTATAACAAAACATTCATGTGTTGAAATAAATTAATTATCGTTAAAAATATAATTTTTAACGTGAATGTGAATAAATATATATTCATTTACAAACCGGACGGTTTGTTTATGTACACCTATTTGAAGGATATTGATTGGGACGATAAATTTTACACATCGCCCAACTACACAAATAATATTCAGTATTTGTGGATTGAAACCCCATACGGGTGTTGGGATTATATATGTACACTAATCCCAATTGTTTAGCGGTATGTCGATCGTTTGATTGACAGACTGTATGAGTGTTAATTAGTTATATCTAATGCTTATGCAGTTGTGTGGTGCACTTTGGATGATGGTTGATTATTTATCGTTGCTATTATATACATGTGTTGTATGGAATCCATATGATTAACATTATATGGTAATTGAGTAGGCCTCATTCCAATTGGGAAAATAAAGAACATTATAAAATATATATTCATGTGTTGAATAGAATAAAGAATATTCATGTGTTGAATAAAATATATATTCATGTGTTGAATAAAATATATATTCATGTGTTAAAAATATTCATGTGTTGAATAATATATATATATATATATATATATTCATGTGTTGAAAATATTCATGTGTTGAGTAAAATATTTTAAACAATAAAATTTACATCTTTATCATAATTTTATAAAATATATTAAATAACAAAAATAGTCATGTGTTGACGATACTCATGTATTGAGAATATTCATGCATTGAAAGAAATATATATTCATGTGTTGAATAAAATATATATTCATGTGTTGAAAGAAATATAGATTCATGTGTTGAATAGAATAATGAAGTTATTGAAATATATAAAGCCGTGTTGATTAGATTTGCGCCATTTTGACGCGAACGATATTTATATCGATTATATTCATTTTTGAAATGAATATATAAAAGAAAGTGATTTCAAAATATAACGTTTTGAAAATATTATCATTTATATATTAATGATATGAAATATTCAATTTTGATTTAAAAATTGAATACGAAGCTGAATTTGTTTTGAAAACGAATTTTAAACGATTTATAAAATACGTTTAGAATTGAAATCGAAGAAATATATATAATATATATTATATATATTAAACGTCCTGAATAGAACGCGCTGCGCCGCGGCAGTTCACGAATTTCGACCATTGACTTCGAATTGACGTTGCGGGAGATCCGTCCGTCGGATTCTCCTAAAACAGGAACCGTTGGGTTTGTACCGAAAAGAGCTTTCCAATGGATATTAGAAATTTGAAATATAACAGTTGGATTTGGAATTATGTCCCAATCAAATTTGGGAAAGGTCGCTGTAAGTGCAGTTCGGTGGCCGTTATTGAAAACCGACTGTACGGGCCTTGATAAAATTATTAAAAATATTACTAATTTGTGCAAAATCATAATATATGGATTTGGAAGAACTGGGATGAAAAATTCCACATTTGAAAGGATAAAAATATATTTTTATCGAAATGAACTAGTTTTGAACTAGATTTGAAATAGTTTTGAAAATAATCAGAATTTCCAATACGTGAATTGGAATGGATTTGAATCGAAATTATCTTCAGAATATTTCGATGTTGGATTTCGTGATTACACAGATATGGTTGTGGAAATTTGAAAGATATATTTATATTGTTATTTCCAATATGATATTTGTTGGTTTCAGAATTTGATATTGAATATAAGCCGATATATTTTTTATTCAGAGCCTTGTATTTAATATCAAATGGGATTTTGGGTTATTCGTGAATGGTGTCTTGAATAACACTGTCCTTGAACCAAGTTTAGAAAAGAATAAATCTTTTAATTAAGATTTAGTGAAATTGTCCAGTTAATTTGGTATTTAATTGGAATTGAATTTAAATTGGTTTTTGGGTTTATTGTGAGCAGTGTTTTGAATAACACATGTTCTTTAACCCGATTAACAATGGAATGTATTTTGGGTTTATCATGAATCGTGTTTTAGATGACATTGGTTCTTTAACTCAGTTAAAGACAGGATATGGATTTTTGGGAAGATTAAAACTAATCGGAGTTTTAATGAATCTTTAATTAGATTAAAGCGGTCGAGAATGGAGTATCACCAGTTTTGCTCCAAAGCGATGGTTAAATCTTTAATTAGATTTGAACGTGAAGTGGCAATGAATATATACTGATAACACCGTGGTGTTAGATATGGAGTATTACCAGTTTTGCTCCGTGGGATGAATAGGTTGGGATTGGGAAATAAAATAAATAATTACTTTGGTGTGGTTCGCTAATCCCGACTAGTTTGGAAAACCATAACATGGTTTGAAAAGATATCCAAAGGAAGATTAAAGAATAAATTTAGAAGAATTTATCTTTGATATAATTTATGGGAACCTTTCCCTAAGAATGTGATTTTTTGAATAAAAGAATATTCTGAATTGGAATGAGGCGTATGTTGTGTTTGTGTAACACTTGTTTATTATATACGCGGGTTATTCGGAAAGGCCGGGTTTATACCCATTTTGAATAACCGATTCGACGATAAGTCGAAGATGAAGACATGGTTGAAGACTGGAAGTCTTCACATCGTTTGGATGATTATTGATGATCTTGATTGGGCTGTACACCCAAGAGGAGGGAATCAGTTGGTGATCGTCCAGACATACTTGGAGATCGATGAATATGCGAGGAAAGTGCCTCCGGTTTCGTTCAGACCAGAACGAACTTGTAAATGGACTGTGTGTCTGACATTGGATTTTATTCTGTGTTGACTGATCTCTATTAAATATACACCTGTTTGGCGGCGGAGAATTTATTCTCTTGCTTAACGTCCTTCTCTGAGACGTACGAGCTCAGAGGTTGTATATCGATGGACATCAGTCGCATGGAGTGAATTGCCTGTGTGGCATGCCTAAGTGGCAGATGATCAAGGCTTCTGTTGAAAAGCAAAGTCTTGTGGTTGATGATCAAAGCACGGCCTGTGTGGCACAACTTTGTGTATAGCGTTAATTCACAAGCCTCACACCTCGGTATGAGTCAAAAACGGGAAAAGGATCGTTGGGAGAACACGACGTTTCTTTCTAGCTATGGGTGATGTTAGTGACCTACCAACCTTGATATTTATATACTTTTTGCCTGTGTGGTTGTAGGAATGCGAGGCACCTCGAATGTAATAACCCGGAAATTGTGAACCAA
The DNA here is from genome assembly GCA_030737875.1 of Allium sativum. NCBI lineage: Eukaryota > Viridiplantae > Streptophyta > Magnoliopsida > Asparagales > Amaryllidaceae > Allium > Allium sativum. Next base: position 50,352,921 of record CM060916.1, on the reverse strand, counting down.
TTTAAATTTTTTTAAAATTGGTTATTGTCAAAGAATTTAAATAATTGAAATAGCATATTTCAATAAAATAATGAATTGGGAATAGTGAGGCAGTTTGAAAATTTAAATACAAACTTTGTCTGACTGTACCGGGTGGAAAATATAACAGATTTTAGAGAAATTGAAAATATTTAAATCTGTTTATGAATACCTTTCTAATGAATCTGAAAAATCGAAGTTTCATAACGGGAATCAAAAGTTATGGCCAAATGAATTTTCAGAAAGGTCGCTATATAACATATATAGCCCTTGAAAATAGATATTTTGCATACGACCTCGGAATTCGACGAAACCACTTTTGTTGGATCCGAGATGTCAAACTACTGCTAGGTTTCAAATTTCATAATTTTTGAAGCTAGTATGTGAGCGGGGAAAAAGAAAATGTGATTGGTCAATTTTTGTTAAAATGGGTCGACCTGAAAATGGACATTTTGCATATGAGCTCAGAATTCGACGAAACTGGTTTTGTTGGGACCGTATCGTCAAAACAAAGCTAGATTTATTTTTCTAGAATTTTTCGATTCAGTTTGTGGCCCTGGCAAATTGTAATGTACGTTCAAATTGAATATAAAATGTTTTATACTTTAATTTGAAAAATAACTGACTGTAACAGTCGAATTGGCCAACGAAACATATCCCATTGTGTCCAGAATGGGGGTATTTAGCTAAGGGCGATAGTCGTTGGGTAGAAATTGGTGTACGTTGACTAGAAAGGATATTATGGGAATTTAAAAATATAACAAATTAGAAAATATCTTTCATTTTCTCTCACTTCAGAAAAAGTCGATCGACCCCCTGAAACGAACGACGATAATCGTTCGAACCTTTCCACCGATTTCGCCGCCGCCACAGTCAATTTCGCCGCCGCCTCCAGTTGACAATTCCGATCGCCTTCCTCCCCTCTTCAAATCAAACCCAGCCTCGTCGAAGACCATCGCCTATCGACGTCGAATTTCGTCGAGGAAGTTTGCCCCTTTGAAGCGCCGCCGTGCCACGCTGGAGCCACCGAGTTCGCTGCCACCACCGCCGATAGGAAGCCTGTTCGTTGCTCTTTAACGTCGTATGGTCTGATCGAGATGAAACAACACGGATTGTTCGAGAATTCTAAACCTAGTTTCGAAGGTTTGCAAACCCTTCTGCTTTGAATTTCTGAATTGAAAATAACACTGTTAAGTGTTGCAAAACTTTGAAAAATCGTACCTTTTTAGTGTGTTAACGAAATTCGATGAAACAGGAAACATCAGGACTGCAGGGAGGCTCTCTACCATCTAGCAGAAGCCGTGGATTTTTCTGATCTTCCTACGATTTTTAGCACTTCAAAAACCAATGTGAGGAATCTAAACTAAATTGTGTGAATGGAATCGTGTTGTATAAATTATATAAGCGAAGTGTAAATTATATACGCATTGTATACCTCATGTACATGTGTTGTATAAGTTATATTAGCGATGTATAAATTATACAAGCGTTGTATGAAACATATATGCTTTGAATTGTGATGAAATGCAAGTGAATTATAGAAATAATATATATATATATATACTCCCCTCGTCCACAGACCATGGACGATATTTATTGCTTGTGATTGGCGTGATATTATTTGGTATGACGAATGGCTGGAAATAATTGTTTGTGGTTGATATTGTGGTTGAAAGATACCTTTGTGGTTGAAAAATACCCTCTTGTGGTTGAAACAAATTAGAATAGGATTGTGGAATTGAAAATAAAACATGCCGCCTGCGTGCGAACTAGATGCATGATCCCCATTGTCAAAAACCGCAAGGTTTTAAGGTAGAGCGAGGAGCCGTACTAGGGATGGTCCTGGTTTTAACTACCCTGCCGTTACGCTCCCGAAATTTTCTGAAATATTCATGTGTTAGAATAATTTTCATTTGTTGAAATTAATTACATATGTTGAAACCAATATTCATGTGTTGAATTGAAATTCATTCGTTGAGTTGAAATTCATGTGTTGAATATTATTCGAATTTAAACAAATAGATTTAACGATAAAAATCACATTTTTATGTATATACAAATTATAAAGAATATTCATGTGTTGAATTGAAATTCGTTCATCGAGTTGAAATTCATGTGTTGAATATTATTCGAATTCAAACAAATAGATTTAACGATAAAAATCACATTTTTATGTATATACAAACTATAAAGAATATTCATGTGTTGAATTGAAATTCGTTCATCGAGTTGAAATTCATGTGTTGAATATTATTCGAATTTAAACAAATAGATTTAACGATAAAAATCACATTTTTATGTATATACAAACTATACAGAATATTCATGTGTTGAATTGAAATTCGTTCGTCGAGTTGAAATTCATGTGTTGAATATTATTCGAATTTAAACAAATAGATTTAACGATAAAAATCACATTTTTATGTATATACAAACTATAAAGAATAGTCATGTGTTGAATTGAAATTCGTTCATCAAGTTGAAATTCATGTGTTGAATATTATTCGAATTTAAACAAATAGATTTAACAATAAAAATCACATTTTTATATATATACAAACTACAGAGAATATTCATGTGTTGAATTGAGATTCGTTCGTCGAGTTGAAAATCATGTGTTGAATGTTATCGTATTTTAAAATAAAATTAATAGACAATAAAAACTACATTTTTATTGTGAATATGAAGTGTTAAAAACATTCACGTGTTGAATAAATATTTTTGATGATAAAAAAATATTTCTTTTATCATGTATACGCTTTGATAAAAATACACACGTGTTGAAATAAATAACAGTTTGCTAGAAATATTATTATTAGCTTTGTTCTGCATATATATACATGTGTTGAACAGGGAAAATGGATTAGCTGTAGAGTAAAGAAATTATTTGCATGCCCGACAAATAGGTAAGCCTTGATGAGTTGGCTGCGCAATTTTATTTTTATATCAACTTCTGTGAATGCCATTGGATGCGGAGTGCTGGTTATTCTGTGTGAAATAATAAACATCGCCATAGGATAGTAAAATTAATTTTGAACTACACTACATGGCATACTCCTTGACGATAGGCATACTTCATCATATTCCACATAAGCATTTGGAGCTTGTGTGACGAGGTGGAAGATTTACCATACGAGCGAGAGGCTTGTATGGCGATGATTTTATACTACAGGTTGAACTGATGACTGATATGGACTATATAAAATATAACGATAAATTGCCAGATTAATAAAAACCCCCACACAGGTCTGGAGTTGACAATAATCACGTCTCTCTAGTCATTAGATACGGCACATGGACTATTTATTTCCACACGGAACGGGGTGACGAGAATTTATTCTCTGGAGTTATTATCTATACACGCTCCCCCGTAAACACCAGAATATATCTCTATAAATATGTGGATGCTTTATAGGATTTATTGGGTACCTAACACGACCCAATAAATTTCCAAACCCCTTCCCGTACAAAGGAGGTTATGGCGAAATTTTTCGAAATATTAAGGCGTTAGTGAAATATTTGAAGTGAAAACGAAGTTGAAATTAATGAATGAACTATATTTGAAATTAGAGAATGAACTATATTTATATATAAAAATATAAATAGAATTAATAGGAATCAAAGCCGTGCAGTTCGTGTTTTGGAATCGTAAATTGAAATGATTAGTACGAGAAATCCGACCATCAGATTTTCCCGAAACTGCAACCGCTGGGTTCGCCTTGGAAATATCTTTCCAACGGCACCAACCTTGTAAAAATCCAACGGTTGGATTGTCTGGAATGTTTAATTCAAATCTGAAGAAAAACAGCGCCATAATCGTTTATATTTATATATAAATATAAATATAATTAAATTAAATCGAATAACGGCGCTGCAGTTCAAATTTTGAAACCGTAACTTCAAACGACTAGTGTGGAAGATCCGACCGTCGGATTATCACGAAATTGGAACCGTTGGGTTCGCTTTGGGAATATCTTCCCATTGATATAGACTTTGTAGAAATCCAACGGTTAGATTTTCCGATATGTGTAAAACAAATTAGGGGAAAAACAGCACCAGTGCCACGGCACGACCTGAAACGTCATTTAATTAAATATGGCCATTTTTAAATAAATAAAAATGGCGAAAAATCGTTATAAAATATTATAAGCAACATAGATTAGATATAAACCAATTTGGCTTGATCTACTTGATATTTGATGGTTGTATGTGTTTCACACGAAAATTATACTAAAGAACCGAAATGTGATTGTCGAATAATATAACCATGGAAAGAATTGATTTGAATTCTAATTACGTGGATTATTTGAAAAGGCCGAGCTAACCCTCATTTCAAATAATTGATCGAGCGATTCGAATTGGAAAGTACAAAGACGATTCAAGACCGACGATCTTCGTATCGGTTGGATGGGTGCTGCTGAGGTTCCTGACTGGAGTAGCTACCGTAAAGGAACGGAAGTAGTAGCCGTCTGAACGTATGTGTTGATTGGACGGATATACGAGGAATTTGACGCCTCCGGTTTTGTTCAGACCCAGAACAGACTTGTAAATGGATTGTGTGTCTGACATTGGATTTTGTTCTATACTGATTGATCTCTGTTAAATATATATCTGTTTGGCAGCGGATAATTTACTCTTTTGCTTAACGCCCTTTTCTGAGACGTACGAGCTCAGAGGTTATATATCGATAGAAATCAGTCGTATGGAGTGGACTGCCTATGTGGCATGCCAAGATGTTGTGATCAAGGCTTTTGTTGCAAAGAAAAGTCTTGTGTTTGATGATCAAAGCACGACCTACATAGCCTGGCTTTGTGTATAGCGTGGATTCGCGAGCCTCACACCTCGGTATGAGTTAAAAACGGGATAAGGACTGCAGGGAGAGCACGACGTTTCTTTCTAGCTATGGTGGTGTCAGTGACCTACCAGCCCTGACATTTATATCTACTTTTCACCTTTGTGGTTGTTGGAATGCGAGGCGCCTCGATTATATGTCTGTAAGGACCGGGAAACGTGTGTTCAGGAACAACTAATCCTCAAACGTAAGAGAGGACCGACCCTGAAGCATCCAGGGGTTACCCAGAGTGTGTAGTCCTGAGGCATTTGCTAGAATGTCTCGAAGCGGAGAGGAGCTTGCCCCTTGCCTCGACTCATGACGGAAATCCAATTTCCAATACGAGATAACAGATTCGATTGTAACTTATGTATGGCGACATAGTGGCATGGGACGCTCATGTCGCCTATGATTGATATCTGTGATGCTATTCGTTTTTGAAACATATATGCACTAGTAATAATATCAAATGATTTTGCTTTACACGTATTAAGCATATTTGGCCATTATAAGGTAAAACTCTATCCTCCGGCTTGCGTTGCATTGTATGATGGGACTTGAGTCTTATAATGGCTTCATTCTTTTTAAAAGCATTGCGTTGTTTTAAAGAATTTACTTTGTTTTAAATGCACCAACAATCACTGGAGTAAACCCGTTCCGTGAAAGTGGCGTGGTCCTATGATTTGCTTATTACTGTTGTTTAGACTGTTAAGTAGATTTCTCATACCAGTCCCCATGACTGACTCGTTGTTTGTTTCACTTTGCAAACGCGGGTGCCCTTATTTTCACACGGGCAGCCTAGTTCACAGGTGACAGGTTGTTTTTGGCTCACTGTAGTATGGAGTGCATTTTTGGCTCATGGCGAGGCTGACTTCACCGAGATGACTTTGACATTTTCCTCCATTATTGTACTTATATTATGATTCCGCCATAGGCGATGCAGTCTGCTTTACTTTCAGTACTTATTATCGTATGTATATGTACCGCCTTCGGCGATGTAGACTGATACCCTTATTATGTCTCAGTGCATGTATATATTCCGCCTCTAGCGATGGTGACTGATCATTTCCCTTTTATTTACTAAGTTATATCCTACGTTGTGCTATTCTGATGTTATTGCATGTTATGATTCCGCTGTCATATCCATGTAAAATTATTCTATTTATTGTTTTTGCTATTATCTGTTCTCTGCTATGATGATTGATGTGCCATATTCTAATGATTATCCTTAATACCGTCACACGGATTTTGGGATCGTCACTGTTGGTATCAGAGCTTTGGTTAACCTTAGTTCCGGGATCTAACACATTAAACACCTTGTCAGAATAGTATCAGTAGTGTTCTAAGGCGAGTAGCTCATTAGAGATAGGATTAGCAATGTCCAAGAATGAGCTAAGCAGATTAGCAAAACAATTTGATCAGTACATCATTACCTTTCCTTATGTTCCCCTGCTTTATCATTTATGAAAGTTATCAATTCTGTGAGCTTGACTCTTTTCTTGCTTTTACAGTACTCTCTCTGATGGCTACACGAGCAGCAGCAGCCAGAGGTGGCCGTGGAGGCCGAGTAGGCATAGCAGGTGGACGAGGGAATATCCCCGTAGTTGAGGAGGGCCCTATTATACAGCCACCAGCACCCCAGGACTTTGAGCTAGACAGAGTAGCGAAGAGATATAGGAACCTGGGGGGAAAACCCTTTTCTGGCCTTGGTACAGTGACAGAGGCTATTGCTTGGTTGAAGACATGTGAAAAGATTTTTGAAGGCATGGGATTGGGGACCAACAACAAAGCACGTCTAGGTATTTGGCTCTTACAGGAGGAAGCAGAGTTGTGGTGGGATGCCATCACCTCAGAGGATGTGGTAGGTACTGTTAGGACCTGGGAGCAATTCAAGACCATGTTCAACGAGAAGTTTGTACCTGAGCAGACCTTAGAGAGGGTGCGAGAGCAGTTTGCTAATCTCCAACAAGGAGATCTCTCTATCCAAGATTACCTCAATAAATTCACTCAGCTGTCGCGCTATGCTCCAGAGCTTATTATGACTAACAAAGCTAAGAACAAGAGGTTTATATTTGGGCTACGGCGCAAGTACCATGACAGAGCCATGAGCAACAACAAACTCTCATTCTCAGAATTAGTAGAAATGGCCTGCAATTATGAAGATATGGATGAAAGACACTCCAACCAAGACCGCGCCAAAAGCCAAGCTGGAAATAAGTGCAAAGCTTCAGCAGATCAGCCAGAGTCTAGCATTACAGCGGCCGCTACTCAGAAATATGGAAAGATACCGAAAGGGAGCTGCTACAACTGCGGGAGGACATGACATTTTCTAATGTGTGCAAAGCCCCGAGGAAGATAAAGGCAAATCCAGACCACAGCTCAGCCGAATGCTACAACTGCCATAAGAAAGGGCACTATAGCAGGAATTGTCCTCTGAAGTAGAATGCACAAGTGGCTCATGTGTATGACGGGGAGACCCTACCAGCTATCACTGAAGGATCAGGTAAACCCGACGTCTTGGGAGGTACCCTTACCATTAAAAATATTTCAGTTTCTGTACTTTTTGATACTGGTGCATCACGTAGCTTCATTTCTAGTAACATTGTTCATAAGTTAAAATTGAAACAAAGAAAGCTTAAGGAACCAATTAAAGTTCAAAACCTGATAGGAGGTTCTGTTAGTCTCAGTTCGTATTGTAGAGTGCATGTCTCTTATTCTTGATACAAGTTCTCTTTTCAAGTGATTGTCATGGACCTTTACGAATTTGATGTTATACTGGGGCTAGACTGGTTGACAAAATATAAGGCCGAAGTTAGATGTGCCGAAAGAATTGTTAAAGTTGAAACGAAGCTTGGACCTATATATACCATGCCATGGCTCAGAAATTAATAGAGAAGAATTTTGGTCTTCTTTGGAAGTTACTCCCCCTTCATTAGAAAAGATACCAGTCATTAAAAACTTTGCGGATGTGTTTGAAGAAGTAGAAAACTTACCGCCGCAAAGAGAAATTGAATTTAGAATAGATCTAGTTCCTAACGCCCGACCAGTAGTACATCCAATTAGAAGAATGGCCCCGAAAGAAAAGGAAGAGTTAGGTAGTCAAACCCGAGAATTGCTTTGGAAAGGTCTGATCAGACCGAGCTTTTCATCTTGGGGAGCAGCAGCAGTATTTGTCCCGAAATCAGACGGTACTCTAAGACTTTGTGTTGATTACCGAGATCTCAATAAGCAGACACTGAAGAACAAGTATCCCTTGCCACGTATAGATGATCTGTTAGATCAATTAAATGGAGCAACTGTATTCTCCAGGATGGACCTAGCTACGGGTTTCCACCAATTACGTACCGAAGACTGTGTTCCTTTGACAGCCTTCAGGGGTCCCAATTTATTCTACGAATGGTTAGTAATGCCGTTCGGCTTGTGTAACGCTCTGGCATACATCGTCGTTCTTATGAACAGAGTGTTCCGTGGTGTATTAAAAAAATTTGTGCTAGTCTTCATCGATGACGTTTTAATATACTCCAAGTCGGAAGGCGAGCATGCAAAACATTTAGAACAAGTGTTGAAAATTCTGAGGAGAAATGTCTTGAAAGCTAAATTTTATAAGTGTGTCTTCTGGCAGGATGAAGTTAAGTTCCTTGGCCATGTTGTATCAAAGAATGGGATTGATGTAGATCCAAGCAAAATTACAGCGATTCAGAACTGGAAACAGCCCACTACCCCCATAGAAGTTCGAAGTTTCCTTGGATTGGCTAGTTACTATCGGAAATTCGTTCCGGATTTTTCAAAGATATCTGGTGTATTGACAAAGCTTACGAAGAAGCATGAGAAATTCAACTGGACTACCGATTGTGAAGAAGCTTTCTAGGAGTTGAAACTGAAATTGACAACTGCTCCAGTATTGACAATTATAGAAGGCAACCAAGACTTGACTGTATGGACATACGCTTATATTAGAGGGCTTGGCGCAGTATTAATGCAAAAAGGCCAGGTGGTCGCTTATGCCAGCCGTCAGCTGAAGCCGCATGAAAGAAACTATGCAACTCATGATCTTGAGTTATTAGCTATCGTGTTTGCTTTGAGAATCTGGAGGCATTATTTATTGGGCGAGAAGTTCGAACTATTTACCGATCATCAATCCTTGAAATATCTATTCACGTAGAAAGATCTAAACTTGAGACAACAGCGTTGGTTAGAATTCCTTGCAGCATATGATTTTGAGATTCTATACACTCCGGGGAAAGCCAATGTTGTCGCAGATGCGCTCAGTAGAAAGAATGAAATCATCTCCAGTTTTATCATTACTTCTTCCTTAGAAGATAAGATTACTATTCTACAGAAAGACGATGAATTTATAAAAAGGATTAGCCAGCGGATCCGAGAAGGAAAACCCTCAGATTTTAGCCTAGATAGCCAAGGGGTCCTAAGATTACGAGGGCGAATCTGTGTGCCAGAAATTCCTGAGCTCAGAAGGGAAGTACTTGATGAATGCCATAAGTCTAAACTCAGTATCCATCCCGGTGTGAGCAAAATGTATAACGATATCAAGCGCACATTCTGGTGGAGGGCTTTGAAAAGAGATATTTCATTATATGTTAGCAGATGCTCCACTTGTCAGCTAGTTAAAAGCGATCAGCAGAAATTGGCTGGACTATTACAACCATTAGAAATTCCAGGATGGAAGTGGGAGCAAATTTCGATGGACTTCATTGATGGTTTGCCTCGAACTAGGAAGGGAAATGATAGTATATGGGTGATCGAAGATCGCTTCACGAAGACTGCCCATTTCATACCTGTCCGATCCAACAGAACGGCTCAAAGTTTAACACAGATTTACTTCAAAGAAATAGTTAAACTACATGGAGTGCCGCTCAATATAGTCAGTGATAGAGATCCCCTATTTACTAGCAAATTCTGGGAAGCATTCCAGACAGAATTGGGAACTAAATTGAATCTAAGCACCGCATATCACCCTCAGACAGACAGCCAAACTGAGCGGGTGAATAGAATTCTAGAAGATTTACTGCGGGCTTACGTCATTTATTTTGGAGGCTCATGGGAAGATCACTTACATTTGGCCGAATTCTCTTATAACAATAGCTATCAAGCAATTTTGGGAATGTCTCCATTTGAAGCATTATACGGTAGACCGTGCAGATCTCCCGCATGTTGGGTAGAACCTGGCAACAGACTTGTGTTAGGGCCCGATATGATTCGAGAAACATCAGATAAAGTCGATTTCATTAAGAAGCGATTGAAAATCGCACAAAGCCGACAGAAAAGTTATGCTGATGCGAGAAGAAGAGACTTATCATTTGCCGTTGGCGATTATGTTTATTTAAGAGTTTCTCCGATGCGGGAAGTAATCAGATTTGGCAAAACTGGGAAGTTGGCACCGAGATTTATTGGTCCCTTTCCTATACTCGAACGGATTGGAACTCTGGCATATAGGGTTTCATTACCTGATTGGTTGCCTGGTGTACATGATGTGTTCCACGTGTCTCAACTCAGAAAACATGTTGTAGAAGAAGCAACGCAACAGGATATAGACATAACTCCAGAATTAGCGCTCAGAAGAGAGCCATTAAAGATCGTTGGCAAAGAAACTAGAGAGCTAAGGAGCAAAAAGATTCATTTAGTAAAAGTGCAGTGGAGTAGTGATCCTAGAGACTGTACTTGGGAGACTGAGGAAAGCATTAAACAAGCTTACCCCAAATGCAGAGTGGACATCTCTGACTAACTCCGGTGCAAGGTACTTTTACAATACTTTGCATTTACATTTTGTTTCCTACTTTGCTGTTATTTCCTTTTCGAGGACGAAAAGTTTTAAGTAGGGGAGATTGTAATAACCCGGAAATTGTGAACCAATTTAATTTTTTTTAAATTGGTTATTGTCAAAGAATTTGAATAATTGAAATAGCATATTTCAATAAAATAATGAATTGGGAATATTGAGGCAGTTTGAAATTTTGAATACAAACTTTGTTTGACTGTACCGGGTGGAAAATATAACAGATTTTAGAGAAACTGAAAATATTTAAATATGTTTATGAATACCTTTCTAACGAATCTGAAAAATCGAAGTTTCATAACGGGAATCAAAAGTTATGGCCAAATGAATTTTCAGAAAGGTCGCTATATAACATATATAGCCCTTGAAAATAGATATTTTGCATACGACCTCGGAATTCGACGAAACCACTTTTGTTGGATCCGGGATGTCAAACTACTGCTAGGTTTCAAATTTCATAATTTTTGAAGCTAGTATGTGAGCGGGGCAAAAGAAAATGCGATTGGTCAATTTCTGTTAAAATGGGTCGACCTGAAAATGGACATTTTGCATATGAGCTCAAAATTCGACGAAATTGGTTTTGTTGGGACCGTATCGTCAAAACAAAGCTAGATTTATTTTTTTGGAATTTTTCGATTTAGTTTGTGGCCATGGCAAATTGAAATGTACATTCAAATTGAATATAAAATGTTTTATACTTTAATTTGAAAAATAACTGACTGTAATAGTCGAATTGGCCAACGAAAAATATCCCATTGTGTCCGAAATGGGGGTATTTAGCTAGGGGCAACAGTCGTTGGATAGAAATTGGTGTACGTTGGCTAGAAAGGATATTATGGGAATTTAAAAATATAATAAATTAGAAAATATCTTTCATTTTCTCTCACTTCAGAAAAAGTCGATCGACCCCCTGAAACGAACGACGATAATAGTTCAAACCTTTCCACCGATTTCGCCGCCGCCACAGTCAGTTTCGCCGCCGCCTCCAGTTGACAATTCCGATCGCCTTCCTCCCCTCTTCAAATCAAACCCAGCATCGTCGAAGACCATCGCCTATCGACGTCGAATTTCTTTGAGGAAGTTCGCCCCTTTGAAGCGCCGCCGTGCCATGCTGGAGCCACCGAGTTCGCTGTCACCACCGCCGATAGGAAGCCTGTTCGTAGCTCTTCAACGTCGTATGGTCTGATCGAGACGAAACAGCACTGATTGTTCAAGAATTCTAAACCTAGTTTCGAAGGTTTGCAAACCCTTCTGCTTTGAATTTCTGAATTGAAAATAACACTTTTAAGTGTTGCAAAACTTTGAAAAATCGTATCTTTTTAGTGTGCTAACGAAATTCGATGAAATAGGAAACATCGCGACTGCAGGGAGGCTCTCTACCATCTAGCAGAAGCCGCGGATTTTTCTAATCTTCCTACGATTTTTAGCACTTCAAAAACCAATGTGAGGAATCTAAACTAAATTGTGTGAATGGAATCGTGTTGTATAAATTATATAAGCGAAGTGTAAATTATATACGCATTGTATACCTCATGTACATGTGTTGTATAAGTTATATTAGCGATGTATAAATTATACAAGCATTATATGAAACATATATGCTTTGAATTGTGATGAAATGCAAGAATTATAGAAATAATATATATATATATATATATATACTCCCCTCGTCCACAGACCATGGACGATATTTATTGATTGTGATTGGCGTGATATTATATGGTATGACGAATGATTGGAAATAATTGTTTGTGGTTGATATTGTGGTTGAAAAATACCTTTGTGGTTGAAAATACCCTCTTGTGGTTGAAACAAATTAGAATAGGATTGTGGAATTGAAAATAAAACATGCCGCCTGCGTGCGAACTAGATGCATGATCCCCATTGTCAAAAACCGCGAGGTTTTAAGGTAGAGCGAGGAGCCGTACTAGGGATGGTCCCGGTTTCAACTACCCTGCCATTATGCTGCCGAAATTTTCTGAAATATTCATGTGTTAGAATAATTTTCATTTGTTGAAATTAATTACATATGTTGAAACCAATATTCATGTGTTGAATTGAAATTCATTCGTTGAGTTGAAATTCATGTGTTGAATATTATTCGAATTTAAACAAATAGATTTAGCGATAAAAATCACATTTTTATGTATATACAAACTATAAAGAATATTCATGTGTTGAATTGAAATTCGTTCGTCGAGTTGAAATTCATGTGTTGAATATTATTCGAATTTAAACAAATAGATTTAACGATAAAAATCACATTTTTATGTATATACAAACTATAAAAAATATTCATGTGTTGAATTGAAATTCGTTCGTCGAGTTGAAATTCATGTGTTGAATATAATTCGAATTTAAACAAATAAATTTAACGATAAAAATCACATTTTTATGTATGTACAAACTATAAAGAATATTCATGTGTTGAATTGAAATTCGTTCGTCGAGTTGAAATTCATGTGTTGAATATTATTTGAATTTAAACAAATAGATTTAACGATAAAAATCACATTTTTATGTATATACAAACTATAAAGAATATTCATGTGTTGAATTGAAATTCGTTCGTCGAGTTGAAATTCATGTGTTGAATATTATTCGAATTTAAACAAATAGATTTAACGATAAAAATCACGTTTTTATATATATACGAACTATAGAGAATATTCATGCGTTGAATTGAGATTCGTTCGTCGAGTTGTAAATCATGTGTTGAATGTTATCGTATTTTAAAATAAAATGAATAGACAATAAATACTACATTTTTATTGTGAATATGAAGTGTTAAAAACATTCACGTGTTGAATAAATATTTTTGATGATAAAAAAATATTTCTTTTATCATGTATACGCTTTGATAAAAATACACACGTGTTGAAATAAATAATAGTTTGCTAGAAATATTAATATTAGCTTTGTTCTGCATATATATACATGTGTTGAACAGGGAAAATGGATTAGCTGTAGAGTAAAGAAATTATTTGCGTGCCCGACAAATAGGTAAGCCTTGATGAGTTGGCTGCGCAATTTTATTGTTATATCAACTCCTGTGAATGCCATTGGATGCGGAGTGCTGGTTATTCTGTGTGAAATAATAAACATCGCCATAGGATAGTAACAATTAATTTTGAACTGCACTACATGGCATACTCCTTAACGATAGGCATACTTCAGCATATTCCACATAAGCATTTGAAGTTTGTGTGACGAGGTGGAAGATTTACCATACGAGCGAGAGGCTTGTACGGCGATGATTTTATACTACAGGTTGAACTGATGATTGATATGGACTATATAAAATATAACGATAAATTGCCAGATTAATAAAAACCCCACACGGGTATGGAGTTAACAATAATCACGTCTCTCTAGTCATTAGATACGGCATATGGACTATTTATTTCCACACGGAACGGGGTGACGAGAATTTATTCTCTGGAGTTATTATCTATACACGCTCCCCCGTAAACACCAGAATATATCACTATAAATATGTGGATTCTTTATAGGATTTATTGGGTACCTAACATGGCCCAATAAATTTCCAAACCCCTTCCCGTACAAAGGAGGTTATGGCGAAATTTTTCGAAATATTAAGGCGTTAGTGAAATATTTGAAGTGAAAACGAAGTTGAAATTAATGAATGAACTATATTTGAAATTAGAGAATGAACTATATTTATATATATAAATATAAATAGAATTAATAGGAATCGAAGACGTGTGGTTCGTGTTTGGGAATCCTAAATTGAAACGATTAGTACGAGAAACCCGACCATCGGATTTTCCCGAAACCGCAACCGCTGGGTTCGCCTTGGAAATATCTTTCCAACGGCACCAACCTTGTAAAAATCCAACGGTTGGATTGTTTGGAATGATTAATTCAAATCTGAAGAAAAACAGCGCCAGAATCGTTTATATTTATATATAAATATAAATATAATTAAATTAAATCGAATAACGATGCTGCAGTTCGAATTTTGAAACCGTAACTTCAAACGACTAGTGTGGAAGATCCGACCGTCGGATTTTCACGAAACTGGAACCGTTGGGTTCGCTTTGGGAATATCTTCCCACTGATATAGACTTTGTAGAAATCCAACGGTTAGATTTTCTGATATGTGTAAAACAAATTAGGGGAAAAATAGCACCATTGCCACGGCACGACCTGAAACGTCATTTAATTAAATATGGCCATTTTTAAATAAATAAAAATGGCGAAAAATCGTTATAAAATATTATAAGCAACATAGATTAGAAATAAACCAATTTGGCTTGATCTGCTTGATATTTGATGGTTGTATGTGTTTGACACAAAAATTATACTAAAGAACCGAAATGTGATTGTCGAATAATATAACCATGGAAAGAATTGATTTCAATTCTAATTACGTGGATTATTTGAAAAGGCCGAGCTAACCCTCATTTCAAATAATTGATCGAGCAATTCGAATTGGAAAGTACAAAGACAATTCAAGACCGACGATCTTCGTATCGGTTGGATGGGCGCTGCTGAGGTTCCTGACTGGAGTAGCTACCGTGAAGGAACGGAAGTAGTAGCCGTCTGAACGTATGTGTTGATTGGACGGATATATGAGGAATTTGACGCCTCCGGTTTTGTTCAGACCCAGAACGGACTTGTAAATGGATTGTGTGTCTGACATTGGATTTTGTTCTATACTGATTGATCTCTGTTAAATATATATCTGTTTGGCGGCGGAGAATTTATTGTTTTGCTTAACGCCCTTTTCTGAGACGTACGAGCTCAGAGGTTATATATCGATAGAAATCAGTCGTATGGAGTGGACTGCCTATGTGGCATGCCAAGATGCTGTGATCAAGGCTTTTGTTGCAAAGCAAAGTCTTGTGTTTGATGATCAAAGCACGACCTACATAGCCTGGCTTTGTGTATAGCGTGGATTCGCGAGCCTCAAACCTCGGTATGAGTTAAAAACGGGATAAGGACTACAGGGAGAGCACGACGTTTCTTTCTAGCTATGGTGGTGTCAGTGACCTACCAGCCCTGACATTTATATCTACTTTTCACCTTTGTGGTTGTTGGAATGCGAGGCGCCTCGATTATAGGTCTGTAAGGACCGGGAAACGTGTGTTCAGGAATAACTAATCCTCAAACGTAAGAGAGGACCGGCCCTGAAGCATCTAGGGGTTACCCAGAGTGTGTAGTCCTGAGGCATTTGCTAGAATGTCTCGAAGCGAAGAGGAGCTTGCCCCTTGCCTCGACTCATGACGGAAATCCAATTTCCAATACGAAATAATGGATTCAATTGTAACTTATGTATGGCGACATAGTGGCATGAGACGCTCATGTCGCCTATGATTGATATTTATGATGCTATTCGTTTTTGAAACATATATGCACTAGTAATAATATCAAATGATTTTGCTTTACACGTATTAAGCATATTTGGCCATTATAAGGTAAAACTCTATCCTCCGGCTTGCATTGCATTGTATGATGGGACTTGAGTCTTATAATGGCTTCATTCTTTTTAAAAGCATTGCGTTGTTTTAAAGAATTTACTTTGTTTTAAATGCACCAACAATCACTGGAGTAAACCCGTTCCGCGAAAGTGGCGTGGTCCTATGATTTGCTTATTAATGTTGTTTAGACTGTTAAGTAGATTTCTCATACCAGTCCCCATGACTGACTCGTTGTTTGTTTCACTTGGCAAACGCGGGTGCCCTTATTTTCACACGGGCAGCCTAGTTCACAGGTGACAGGTTGTTTTTGGCTCAGCACTGTAGTATGGAGTGCATTTTTGGCTCATGGCGAGGCTGACTTCACCGAGATGACTTTGACATTTTCCGCCATTATTGTACATATATTATGATTCCTCCACCGGCGATGCAGACTGCTTTACTTTCAGTACTTATTATCGTATGTATATGTACCGCCTTCGGCGATGTAGACTGATACCCTTATTATGTCTCAGTGCATGTATATATTCCGCCTCTAGCGATGGTGACTGATCATTTCCCTTTTATTTACTAAGTTATATCCTACGTTGTGCTATTCTGATGTTATTGCATGTTATGATTCCACTGTCATATCCATGTAAAATTATTCTATTTATTGTTTTTGCTACTATCTGTTCTCTGCTATGATGATTGATGTGTTATATTCCAATGATTATCCTTAATACCGTCACATGGATTTTGGGATCGTCACATCGAATATATGGTCGATAACTAGCACTATGTGAGCCGATGTACAGACCATTAATTAGGTCCTACAGGACCGGGAAACGTGTGTTCAGGAATTGCTAATCCTCAAAAGTAAGAGAGGACCGGCCCAACCGATTCCAAGGATCACTGTGTGTGGTCTTGAGACATTTGCTAGAGTGTCTCGAACGGAGAGGAGCTTGCCCCTTGCCTCGACTCATGATGGAATCCAATTTCCAATACGTGATATTTCAATTTTATTTGTAAAGCCTAGTATTGGTGACATAGTGGCATGGGGCACTTATGCCATTTATGATTTATACATTATGATTGAAGTTGTTTTCTTCACTTATAGTAATAATATAAGATGAAATTTAGCGTATCAAGCATTCTTTGGCTATTATAAGGTAAAACTCTATCCTCCGGCTTGCGTTGCATTGTGTGATGGGACCTGGGTCTTATAATAGCTTCATTTTCTTTATTTAGCACTACGCTGTTTATTTTATGCACTGGTATTCTTAGGAGGAAACCCGTTCCGTGTTATACGGCGTAGTCCCTTGATTTACCTAACTTTAAAAATAAAGATTAATAACTGTTTTAGTTCTCACACCAGTTACATGACTGATCTGGAGTTTATTGTTTTAACCTAAATTCTGGGTGCCCTTATTTTCGACACGGGCAACTAGTAGTTTTGGTTTTGCAGATTTATATTCACAGGATCCTGGTTGACAGCTGGAATGATACTCGGAAAGCTCTGTATCCATGTATTTCTTTCTGTTGTGTGTTGTATTATTTTTCCGCTGCTATGTACTTAAATGTAATTTAAATCTCTGACATCCTCTGTTGTATAATATTTATTCATACTCTATATATTCTTGTATTCTGATGGAATTGTTGTAATAAGCAATGAAATGTTCTTCTGTTTGTGTTCCGATGTGTGTTGTTCTCAAAGCAATTCGTTCTCTCCTTTACCGGGGAAGTTACGGGTCGCTACAGTGGTATCAGAGCTTTAGTTTACAAAGCTCGAGAATAAGACACATTAAAACCATACGAAAGAATTCATCAGATATGGGATTAGTAATATCCAATTAGAATGACTCATTAGAGATGGGATCAGTAGTATCCTAGAACGAGTGTGAGGAGTATATTTTTAAAATAAAATTGAAAACAAGTTTTGTTTTGAAAATTTAAACCAGTTTATACGTATTTGAATATTTTATTTGTATTGAATTTGGACAATCGAGTATATAAAGATTTTGCATATACGCGTCATGAACGTATATTCAAAGTTTAATATACTGGATAGATATAGAATCACACTCTAGCTGCCTGGAGATAATTCTGGTAATGCGGCCGCATTATCAGTATTTGTATTCGAGTTTCGAAAGTGGGATTTCTATATATTTCCATTTGACTGGTGTGAGAACCAAAACTAGATAGGTTAATTGTTGTGATTTGGCATCAAAAACATGTTTTTCTGTATATATATCAAAATTATGAATTTGAAACGTTAATCCACTAATTGATTGATGGTTGTGTTGTTTGATTATTGGTTTAATAAATTTGAACCATTATGCCAAATTGAACCGAATATTGAACTATATTGAAAAATGATTACAATTGCATGCATATACATGTACTTACATTGAATAGGTCATAGCAAGGAGGCTAGAGCAGAAGAATAAAATTGTTTGCCCAACAAATAGGTACATGTTTATTGTATTTCTTTGGGTTTAGATGATTTTATGAGCCGACTGGCTAGCCGCTTGGCTGTTTCTTTTTCTTTTTGGATTGATGAGGGCCATGAGAGGCTATTTGAAATATCCCGAAGTCCCCGGTGCAGGGGAGGTTATGGCGAAATTTTTCGAAAATTTAGGGAGTTAGCCAAAATTTTGAAAGATTTGAAAAGTTCTTAGAAACTGAAAAGTTGAAGAACTTAAGCCGTAAAGAAAATAATGGAAGTTGAGTTGATTAGTTAAACAACTTTCAGCTTCATTCCTTTTCGGGGAAGAAAAGTTTTAAGTGGGGGAGATTGTAACAACCCGGAAAATCTGAGCCAACTTAAAATTTTTATTTTGGCAATTTTAATAAATTTTGAATATTTAAAATGAATTATTTTAAATAATATCGACGAGAAATTTAATTCGAACAGAATTAGAATGTATATATTTATTTGAATCGTCGTTAGAATATAAATATTTATTTTTAATTATAAAGGGAATTGAAAATGGCGTGGTAGTTCGATATTTCAATTTCAAATGAATGTACCGGGTGCAAAATAAACCGGATTTTAGCGAAACCAAAAATATGAGAATCTATTTGAGAATATCTTTCCAACGAATCCGAAAAATTGAAATTTCATAGCGGGAATCAAAAGTTATGTCCAATTGAAAATTCGAAATAGTCGCTATGGAATTCTGGCCCTTAAAAATGGAAATAAATGACCTCGGTTTTTGATGAAACTACTTTTGTTGGATCCATGATGTCAAATTATTGCTAGGTTTCAAAATTCGTAATTTTTTGAATCAATATGTGAGTGTGGCAAAGGAAAACGCGTTTGACCAGTTTCAGTTGATTTTAATCGACTGGAAAACGGTCATTTTTCAAACGATCTCGGAATTTGACGAGCTTAGTTTTATTAGGACCGTATCGTCAATACGAAGCTAGAAAATATTTTTGGGAATTTTTAGAGTTCGTATGTGGCCCCGGTAAATTGAAGTGTGCGTTCAAATTCAATATATAGATTTATATTTTGATTTTGACGAAAACTGATCGAAATGATCGAATTAGCTTACGATACATATCCCATTGCGTTTGGAATGGGGGTAATTAGCTAGGGACGATAGTCGATGGGTTCGATTTTGAGGTCGAAATAAAAAGTTACCTTTTTCGAAATAAATTAAATTAAATATATTATTATATAAAGGCCCCTTTTTCTCCTTGACCTAGGTCAAACCCCCCTCTACTTTATCTCGCTCAGAACGAATAAACAAAGAAAAAAATCGCGCCTAATCCTGGACAACCACCACCACCACCGGCCTCCGCCCATCGTGAGCCCCCTCGCGCGCCGCCGCCTCCGGCAATGGCCCCCACCTCTCCGTCTGGCCGCTCCCCCTTCCTCCCTCCGCCCCGCGCTCATCTCCTCCACCCTCTCCCCGCATAGCCCCTAAAACCCTAGCCCTATCCACCCATTTCCGCGCCGCCGAAGCCCCCTGACGCCATACCGCAACCACCTAAAGCCCCCCTCCAGCGACGAGCACCAACGCCATCCACCCAAACCCCATGACGCTGTGAGTTCTTTTATTCATTTATTTGTTTATTTTTGTTTATCTTTGTTTATTTTAATGAATGTAAGAAAAAGTTCAACTTTGTTATATGATCAGTTATAGAAAGGTTGGATTCTTCATTATAGAAAGATTGGTTTTTTTTTCTTTTTATCATATAAAGATTTGGTTTTGAATATGACAAAGATTCGATTTTTAAAAACATGAAAAGGATTGGGTTTTTTTGAAATGATTCTAGAATTAAAAATACGATTTTTAATATGAGAAAAGATTTGATTTTTATAAGGGAAAATTATATTTTTTTATATGAAAAGATTACATTTTTATAGAAGAAAGGATTAGATTTTTAATTGAGTAAAGGTATGATCTTTGGTTATGTAAAAATATAATTTTTTTTAGTAAATAAAAATGTGTTTTTTCTTTATATGAAAGTGAAATCAAAATATGATTTTTATATTTTATAGATAATAAAAATACAATTTTTATATGAATGGTACAAGAAGAAAAATAGAATTTTTATCTATATAGTAGCGGTATAAAAATAGAATTTTTATCTATATAGTAGCGGTATAAAAATAGAATTTTTATCTATATAGTAGCGGTATAAAGATAGAATTTTTATCTATATAGTACCGGTATAAAAATGTGATTTTTATCCATATAGAGTGAGTATAAAAATGTGATTTTTATATACATAGCAACAATATAAAGATGCGATTTTTATATATGTAGTGGGCACGGTCGATGAAATTGACGAAAGGCGAGCACGACGAAGATTTCTACATATGAAGAGTCGCAGTGTATTGGTTTAGCTAGTCGGTGAGAACTTCTCACTTTAAATCTTGTTTTCTAGTTAAAAATATATACTAGGATGCAGACGGTGCTTAACAGCACCCGACACCCGTTGTCCACAGACCATGGACGACTTGTATGCTTGTTTGAAGTTTGTTGTGATGTTGAAGTGAAATGGATAACAAAACATTCATGCGTTGAAATAAATTAATTATCATTAAAAATATAATTTTTAACGTGAATGTGAATAAATATATATTCATTTACAAACCGGACGGTTTGTTTATGTACATCTATTTGAAGGATATTCATTGGGACGATAAATTTTACACATCGCCCAACTGCACAAATAATATTCAGTGTTTGTTGATTGAAAACCCACATGGGTGTTGGGATGATCTATGACGTACACTAATCCCAATTGTTTAGTGGTATGTCGATCGTTTGATTGAAAGACTGTATGAGCGTTAATTAGTTATATCTAATGCTTACGTAGTTGTGTGGTGCACTTTGGATGATGGTTGATTATTTCTCGTTGATATTATATACATATGTTGTATGGAATACATATGATTAACATTATATGGTAATTGAGTGGGCCTCATTCCAATTGGGAAAATAAGGAACATTATAAAATATATATTCATGTCTTGAATAGAATAAAGAATATTCATGTGTTGAATAAAACATATATTCATGTGTTGAATAAAACATATATTCATGTGTTGAATAAAATATATATATATATATATATTCATGTGTTGAAAATATTCATGTGTTGAGTAAAATATTTTAAACAATAAAATTTACATCTTTATCATAATTTTATAAAATATATTAAATAACAAAAATAGTCATGTGTTGACGATACTCATGTGTTGAGAATATTCATGTGTTGAAAGAAATATATATTCATGTGTTGAATAAAATATATATTCATGTGTTGAAAGAAATATAGATTCATGTGTTGAATAGAGAAAATATTCATTTGTTGAATAGAATAACGAAGTTATTGAAATATATAAAGCTGTGTTGATTAGATTTGCGCCGTTTTGACGCGAACGATATTTATATCGATTATATTCGTTTTTGTAATGAATATAGAAAAGAAAGTGATTTCAAAATATAACGTTTTGAAAATATTATCATTTATATATTAATGATATGAAATATTCAATTTTGATTTAAAAATTGAATACGAAGTTGAATTTGTTTTGAAAACGAATTTTAAACGATTTATAAAATATGTTTAGAATTGAAATCGAAGAAATATATATAATATATATTTATTATATATATTAAATGTCCTGAATAGAATGCGCTGCGCCACGGCAATTCGCGAATTTCGACCATTGACTTCAAATTGACGTTGCGGGAGATCCGACCGTCGGATTCTCCTGAAACCAGAACCATTGGGTTCGTATCGAAAAGAGTTTTCCAATGAATATTAGAAATTTGAAATCTAACGGTTGGATTTGGAATTATGTCTAAATCAAATTTGGAAAAGGTCGCTGTAAGTGCAGTTCGGTGGCCGTTATTGAAAACCGACTGTACGGGCCTTGATAAAATTATTAAAATATTAATAATTTGTGTAAAACCATAATATATGGATTGGGAAGAACTGGGATGAAAAATTCCACATTTGAAAGGATAAAAATATATTTTTATCGAAATGGACTAGTTTTGAACTAGATTTGAAATGGTTTTGAAAATAATCAGAATTTCATACGTGAATTGGAATGGATTTGTATCGAAATTATCTTCAGAATATTTCGATGTTGGATTTCGTGATTATACAGATATGGTTGTGGAAATTTGAAAGATATATTTATATCGTTATTTCCAATATGATATTTGTTGGTTTCAGAATTTGATATTGAATATAAGCCGATATATTTTCTATTCAGAGCCTTGTATTTTACATCAAATGGGATTTTGGGTTCGTCGTGAATGGTGTCTTGAATAACACTGTCCCTGAACCCAGTTTAGAAAAGAATAAATCTTTTAATTAAGATTTAGTGAAATTGTCCAGTTAATTTGGTATTTCATTGGAATTGAATTTAAATTGGTTTTGGGGTTTATTGTGAGCAGTGTTTTGAATAACACTTGTTCTTTAACCCGATTAACAATGGAATGTGATTTTGGGTTTATCGTGAACTGTGTTTTAGATGACATTGGTTTTTTAACTTAGTTAAAGACAGGATAAGGATTTTTGGGAAGATTAAAACTAAGTGGAGTTTTAATGAATCTTTAATTAGATTAAAGCGATCGAGAATGGAGTATCACCAGTTTTGCTCCAAAGCGATGGTTAAATCTTTAATTAGATTTGAACGTGAAGTGGCAATGAATATTTACCGATAACACCGTGGTGTTAGATGTGGAGTATTACCAGTTTTGCTCCGTGGGATGAATAGGTTGGGATTGGGAAATAAAATAAACAATTACTTTGGTGTGGTTCGCTAATCCCGACTAGTTTGGAAAACCATAACTTGGTTTGAAAAGATATCCAAAGGAAGATTAAAGAATAAATTTAGAAGAATTTATCTTTGATAAAATTTATGGGAACCTTTCCCTAAGAATGTGTTTTTTTGAATAAAAGAATATTCTGAATTGGAATGAGGCGTATGTTGTGTTTGTGTAACACTTGTTTATTATATACGCGGGTTATTCGGAAAGGCCGGGTTTATACCCATTCTGAATAACCGATTCGACGATAAGTCGAAGATGAAGACGGTGGTTGAAGATCGGATGTCTTCACATCGTTTGGATGATTATTGATGATCTTGATTGGGTTGTACACCCAAGAGGAGGGAATCGGTTGGTGATCGTCCGGACGTACTTGGAGATCGATGGATATGCGAGGAAAGTGCCTCCGGTTTCGTTCAGACCAGAACAAACTTGTAAATGGACTGTGTGTCTGACATTGGATTTTATTCTGTGTTGACTGATCTCTATTAAATATACATCTGTTTGGCGGTGGAGAATTTATTCTCTTGCTTAACGCCCTTCTCTGAGACGTATGAGCTCAGAGGTTGTATATCGATGGACATCAGTCGCATGGAGTGAATTGCCTGTGTGGCATGCCTAAGTGGCAGATGATCAAGGTTTCTGTTGAAAAGCAAATTCTTGTGGTTGATGATCAAAGCATGACCTGTGCGGCACAGCTTTGTGTATAGCGTTAATTCGCGAGCCTCACACTTGGTATGAGTCAAAACAGGATAAGGACCATTGGGAGAACATGACGTTTCTTTCTAGCTATGGGTGATGTTAGTGACCTACCAACCCTGACATTTATATACTTTTTACCTGTGTGGTTGTCGGAATGCGAGGCGCCTCGATTATATGGTCGATAACTGACACTATGTGAGCCGACGTATAGACCATTATATAGGTCCTATAGGACCAGGAAACATGTGTTCAGGAATTGCTAATCCTCAAAAGTAAGAGAGGACCGGCCCAACCGATTCCAAGGATCGCTGTGTGTGGTCCTGAGACATTTGCTAGAGTGTCTCGAACGGAGAGGAGCTTGCTCCTTGCCTCGACTCATGATGGAATCCAATTTCCAATACGTGATATTTCAGTTTTATTGGTAGAGCCTAGTATTAGCGACATAGTGGTATGGGGCACTTATGCCGTCTATGATTTATACATTATGATTGAAGTTGTTTTCTTCACTTATAGTAATAATAAAAGATGAAATTTAGCGTATCAAGCATTCTTTGGCTATTATAAGGTAAAACTCTATCCTCCGGCTTGCGTTGCATTATGTGATGGGACATGGGTCTTACAATAGCTTCATTTTCTTTATTTAGCATTGCGCTGTTTGTTTTATGCAATGGTATTCTTGGGAGAAACCCGTTCCGTGTTATACGGCGTGGTCCCTTGATTTACCTAACTTTAAAAATAAAGATTAATAACTGTTTTAGTTCTCACACCAGTCACATGACTGACCTAGAGTTTATTGTTTTAACCTAAACTCTGGGTACCCTTATTTTCGACACGGACAACTAGTAGTTTTGGTTTTGCAGATTTATATTCACAGGATCCTGGTTTACAGCTGGAATGATACTCGGAAAGCTCTGTATCCGTGTATTTCTTTCAGTTATGTGTTGTAATATTTTTCCGCTGCTATGTATTTAAATGTAATTTAAATCTCTGTCATTCTCTGTTGTATAATATTTATTCATACTCTGTATATTCTTGTATTCTTATGAAATTGTTGTAATAAGCAATGAAATGTTCTTCTATTTGTGTTTCGATGTGTGTTGTTCTCAAAGCAATTCGTTCTCCCTTTACCGAGGAAGTTACGGGTCGCTACAGAAGGACCTCCGGGAGGACATACGTTTCTTTCTAATTAGGAGTGGCGTTATGGTATGGATCCCAGACATTTTACTTATGTGGACGATGGAAAGTGAGGTACCTCGGATTTGGGTCCCTAGTGGCTCTTGACATGGTTGACGTACTGACCAGATTTTATGCCCCATAGAGCAGGGGAACGTATTGTTCAGGGATAACTAATCCACTAAAGTAAGTGTGGACTGGCCCTGCCGCTCCTAGGGTCGATGTGTTCTGTCCTTGAGGAACGGGCTAGAGTGTCTCGAATTCGGATGAGGAAGATCCCTTGCCTCGGTTCATAGATGAAATCCAATTTCCAATACGCGACTTTTCGGTTTTAATTGTAAACCTATGTATGGCGGCATAATATATGGTACCTATGTCATCTATGATTGATACATTTATATTTGAAGTTGATTTTGACATTGTGCACTTATAGTAATGTCAAAATGATTTGTTTTAAATGTACCAAACATGTGTGGCTATTATAAGGGAAAACTCTATCCCCCGGCTTGCGTTGGGTGATGGGACCTGAGTCTTATACTAGCTTCATTTTCCAAAAAGCATTGCACTGTCTTATTTTAAACTGAGACTCACGTGGAATAAACTCGTTCCATGACATATGGCGTGGTCCCATGATTTTCCCAACTTTTAAAGTAAAGATTTAATTATTGTTTTAGTTCTCACACGAGTCCCATGACTGACTCAGAGTTTATTGTTTTCACCTAAACTTTGGGTGCCTATATTTTCCGCATGGACAGCTAGTAGTTTTGGTTTTCACAGATATTTCTTTTTCCATGATCCTGGATTTGTAATGACCTGGTCTTTACACATATCACTGAGACAGATGTGAATTGATCGTAAGTACGTATTTACAAATTCGATTTAAAATCCAGACTTTAAAATTTCAAAACATGTAAACTTATGTGTAATAGCATTTACATATGCATATATCACATCATTTACTAAAACCCATTTTTACACATTCTTGTATGATAACATGTAGATAGCATTTGTTTAAGTTGATATTTTTTCACATGTATGTAGAATAACACTTATACATAGCAAGTTTTTAAAATGCCATTTTATTTCATATGTTTTGCTCATTTTCCAAAGATTTAAGAATTTGAGTATTTGCAAATTCTTGAATTGAAAACTTTTAACACTTGAATTAAACATGCCAAAACCATTCTGTTGTCAAAGCAAGTTCAAAGGCAAGTTCAAGTTCACATGTACATCCACACCAAAAACATGAAAGTGCCATTTCCTTTTGCAAGCATATTTTCATGTACAATAATTCAAGGATAACACCTACACTAGTACTAGACTAGTAAAGAGAATCTAGAGAAATATCTTAGAATCTTTTTGTATCAAATATTTTCAGTTTTAGAATCTTTTTCTTTTCTCACATGTTTTTCTGAAAATTTGTCACTTTCTTTTGCATTTTCCAAAAACATTTTTACCTTGTCATAACATGTGCCAAAGATCTTGCCTACACATAGATTTTTCTAAGATTTTCTAGGCACATTCATCACATGGCCATTGATTTTTCTTATACCAAAACTTTCAGATTTTAGAGCACCTTGGAAGGCAAGTAAATATTTTATATGATTTTGTGTTAAATCAGATTTGTCATGTGAAAATTTTGGTTTAGAAACCCAATGAAAACTAAGTATATATGGTACAAAGATGGTTGCTATAACTTGTTTAAACCAAGTAAAGATTTGGGGAGAACATGGTTGTACCATTGGCATTTAATGTGATGTTTATGTAAACCAATGAGAGAAAGTGGTGGTTTGCTAAGGGGATTTTCTGGGTGATGTTGGCTGATATAAGCCATGTGAATTTGGGGTGGTGGTGTATTGATATAGAAAGAAAAGGATTTTCTTATATGTCAATCATTTGTCAACAATGAAATTTGAAAACTGTTTTTGTGTTTTTTTCCAAAACATGTATTTAATGCACACATATTCTATTAATTTCCTACTACTATAAATAGACCTGAGTTTGATCTTCTTTTCCTCACAGAACACAAGAGCATTTGAATGAAATCAGTATAGAAAAACTGAGAGCCCAAGCTTTTACGGTGAGTGAACTTTCAGATTTTTCTCCTGTTCTTTCCTGTTTTAAAACTGCAAGTTAAACTTGGGTGCGTGATGATCTTGGTTAAGTTGTATGCCCTATTTGAATACTCTCCTTGGCAAATAAAGAACTATTGTTTGATGCTTAAAACTCTCAAGTATAAATGGATTAGAATGTATGTTATGCTGTATGAAGTAGTCCTGTTAATTTTGTCTCAAATTTCATATAACAAAAACTGGTGATTTACTTACCAGTGAAACTTAGGTTAAGTGATTGAAAATTACTTCCATGTTAGTTCTAAGTGCCTTTCATAGTCGCATAGTGTCGGGAGTTAAGGCAAACACCTAAAAATCGCTTAAAACATGAAAATAACAAACAACAGCTGCTCTCTATTCCTCAAAATCAAAGTGGATTTTCAAACTTCATGAAAACTCGTTTTGAGTTCATAAATGTAATGTGGATCGAAATGAGGATTTTTAGAAGAAAAATCACGATTTTTAATTGCTTAAATCATGAGATATCCTGAGATGATCGGAATTTGAACATTGATCAAATTCCGACCATCCAGGCCACCGTGCGCCATGCGGTTGAAGGAGGAGCTTCACCTAGGACCGAGGATTCTAGGAAAAATCCTAATTATTTTTTCAAATGAAGGGATTTTGTTAACAAAGAGGAAATAGTGTTAAGGATAGGTTTTTGGGTTCTGTTCTTCATGTCAGAACTGCTTGGCGACGGAGGGGCTAGGGGGTTGCGGTCCTAGGGAGATTGCAGCGTCGGAGGAACGTGGTGGCATGGCAGGAAGTAGGCAGTGGTCAGTGGATAGGGCGAAGCACAGGCGATGGTTTCCTTGATGGCACTTTTCCTATCAAAAATGGTGGCATAGTGAAAATCAGTTGTGGACGGGAAAGAGTTGATCACGGCGGTGCACGATGATCAGTGTATGGAGGGTGACGTGGGTGGGTGGTCATCGGAGGTGGATGGGGGCTCCGGCGTGTGTGCACGTGCATGAGGTCCAGCGGGTGATCAGAAGTGATGATACCATGGTTTTGGAGTGATCAACCGTGATTTTGTTGAGGTTGGTACTACCTAGTGGTACTACCACCTAGTAATGATCGACACATGATGTCTTGAGGGTGATCAGGCTAAAAATCACACGAGCCATGATGTGGTACTTTGGTCACCTGGTACTTTGGATATCTAAAAGTGGTAATTTGCAAAACCATGATGGTCGGGCCTGATTTCATGAGTGCACACCGTGGTTTCAAGCTGGTACTTTGACCAGAAGTGGTACTTTGTCATAACTATGTTCAAATTAAGGATTTTTGAATATATTTTAAATTAAAACTAGTTTTTAATTAAATAATGGATTTAATAAAGAGGAGAAATAAATAATAAAATAAAATAAAAAATAGAATTTTTATTTAAATTAGCAAGCAGAGAAAAAGAAGTGAATCGGGATTGAGTATAGTTTTTGTCAAAAGTTGAAATTAAAGTGTAGAAGCTAAAATTTTAGTAAATTATAATTTTGGTTTATAATTTAAATTAGAATTTATTTTCTAATGAAATATTTAAATTTTAAACAAATAAGGTAAAGAGAAACCGTATGCAACACATACGCTAAATTTGTCAGTTTTAAATTGTAACTTAAATTCCCTGATACAAGTAACTGGTCATGTACAGTTCTATATTTTGTAAAATGAGTACTGTAAATCATATTTTAATCGTGTTTAGATTGATAAATAAAAAGAGAAATGTTATTGGTATGTGGAAAGAAGAAGTAGATCGAGAATAAGGATTAAAAGGAAAATTTGACGAAATAATATAAAGTGTAAAAGTTGTGAAATATAAATTATAAATCATAAATTTATTTCATTTATGAAAAATTAGATTAAGGAATAATTATGAGAAATAATTTTCTAAAGAGGAATGTAAGTATTTATTTGACAAACGAAATGGAAAGAAAAACCGTGTGCGGCGCGCACACTGAAATTGTCCATTTTTAAAGAGATGATCAAAATACCCGATATAAGCAAGAGGATTATATACTGTTTAGTTTGACTGTAATTATATATGTAAATTAGACTATAATCATGTTAGATTAATAATTTAAAAAGGAAATGTTTCGCTAATCATTTCAAAGAGGCCGAACTAAACATTTCACTTTGATTTGATTACACGCCGCACGTCAGAAATTTTTAAATTGAAGACAGTGATATATAAGGGCTATTCTTGAATAGTGCCTTCAGTTTGTCTAATCCCATGACAACTTGTATGGACGAATGTCTGACAAAGTAATTCTAACTGATCACGTACGTTGATCTCTCTAAACGTATTTATACGGTGGCAGAGGAATTCGTTTCTCTCGCTGTTTACTTATAATATATTTTTTGGGAAGTCAATTAGTGGTTGGCGAGTTTTGATGATGTGGCATTCAAAGAAAATAAACAGTGATAATGAAAAGGTAAGTCTAGCCTCAAGCCACACACCCAGGAAATGACAAAAATCAGGCAGGCAGCATGGCTATGTGGGTCGCTCCCATTAGGGTGTATAATCACCTATCTAGAGAAATTCCTTTTATTTCCTTAATCTATTTCGATGCTGTCCCTTTTCAGGAAACGGTGGTTTGAGCCCAACCGTTCGTGATATACATTCGATACACTCAAGAGAAATGAGTGGTCGGTCATGTGTGCGTCAGGTTGCAAGACGTTCTTGTTGTACCCAGTTGTATTCGCCTATAAAGATACATCATCAGAAGGTGGTCCCATACCTTGTCATAGTTGGAATTCCAATTTCCATAAGCGCCAAGCGGTTTTTATTTGTATACTATATAGGAGAATGTGAGATGCAAGCATTCTTCTAGATTCTAAATTATTTGTGAAAACTTATAGACATTGTGATAATATCTGATTGAAAGTATACGAAGTGTTTTGATCTCATAAGGTAAAACTCGTTCCGTATTCACGGCGTGGTCTTATGAGATATTTTTATTTCTTTAATCTATCTTAAACTGTTTACTCATACTAGTCCCCTGACTGACCCAGAGTTTATTTTTCTGTGTTTCCCTTAAACTCTTGGGTATTCATAACACTTGTTATGAATAGACAAGTGAATCAGGATTGGATAAAACTTGGAAAGCTGGGATGGAAATTTCTGGGTGCTGGTCCACTTATCATATCTACTATATGATTATAAATATGCAATGACATGTATAATTAAAGATGCACTATGAAGTGGCTTGTATCACTAGATCTATGATGCTCTGATGTAATATGTACTACTATGTAATATTATGAAGTATCATCTTGTGTGAAAATTCCGCTGTGAGATTCTGATGTTTTCTATTATTTTATCTTCTATCTATTCTTATTCTTACTAATGGCACGACTTCCGATGTGTTCGACAGTTGGGTCATTATAGGATTACAGCTGGAGCTATATTCGGAAAGCTTTGTATCCATATATCTCTTTCAGTTGTGGTTGTACATGATTTCCATTAAGCATTATATTCATGTATTTTTTTCGTTGCATTGTAATTTGAATCTCCGATATTTTTCAATGTATATTATTTATTGAAACTCTGGTATATCTTGTACTCTAATGTAATATTGTAATAGCAATGAAATGTTCTTATGTTTGTGTTATGATGAGTCGTGTTCTCAAAGCAATCCACTGTTTCGCTTCTCCTCGGAGATCGGGGGATTTCGGGACGTTTCATCGTGGTATCAGAGCTTTGGTTTTCAAAGGTCAGAGAACAAGAGACTTTAGAACTAAACGAAAAAATTCATCAGGGATAGGATTAGTAATATACTATAAGAATGACTCGTTAGAGATGGGGTTAGTAACACCCTAGAATGACTTTGAAGAGTATTATTTATAAAAACAAATTTAGTTTTGAAATTTCATATTTATTATTTGTATTTGAGTATTTTATTTTATATTGAATTTGTACTATCGGGTATAAGAAGACTTTGCATATATGCCTAGCTGGAGTGTGTACGAAGTCTCAAATATACTGGGTAGATAGAGAATCACACTCTAGTCACTTTGTGATGATCCTGATGATCGCTATAGCATCATCAGTATTTATGTTAGAGTTTCGAAAGTGGGATATCTATATATTTCCAATTGACTGGTATGAGAACCAAAACTTAGATAGGGTATTGTTAAGATTTGGCATTAAAAATATGATTTTTGAGTATGTAAGAGTTATATATTTGAAAAGCTAATAAATTAATTGATTGCTGGTTGTGTTGTGTGATTATTAGTTTGATTAATAAAAATATTGGATTGATAAAACCAATAAAAGAATGAATGATAAGTAAAGTCAAATTGAGTCAAATTTTAAACTGAATTGAAAATTGATTGGAATTGCATACATAGACATGTATGTGTGCGTATATATATGTTGAGATGG
Organism: Allium sativum; assembly: GCA_030737875.1. NCBI lineage: Eukaryota > Viridiplantae > Streptophyta > Magnoliopsida > Asparagales > Amaryllidaceae > Allium > Allium sativum. Next base: position 50,321,190 of record CM060916.1, on the reverse strand, counting down.
TGAATGCCTTTGCGTTGAGTAAAGAAATAAATTGCATGCTTGACAAAAAGGTGCACCTTAATGAGTTGGTTGCGCAATTCTATTATTATATAAACTACTGTGAGTGTTTTTGGATGCGTTGTGATGGTTTCTCTGTGTGAGATTATAAATCATGCCATAGGATAGCAACAAATAAAATATGAACTACACCGCATGGCGTACTACATGAAGACAACATATCATATCATATTCCATATAAGCATTTGGCGCTTATATGATGAGGTTTAGATTACCATACGGGCGAGACGCTTGTATGGCGATGACTGAATTACGGTTGAACAGAAGACTGATTATGGACTTAATTAAGGAATACATGTAATGGTGCTTGGGCAGGATTTAATAAAAACCCTACACAGGTCTGGAGATGACAACAATTCACGTCTCTCTTATTGTTAATTAAGGCTCATGGATTATTTTATTTCCAACACTGGGGCAAGGTATGAGATTATGATTTTTTACACGTCTTCCTTGGGCATAGATAGGTCACATAAATTGTGTACGCTTTTATTTGATTTATTGGGTGCCTAATACGACCCAATAAAATTTTCAAACCGTCCCCATACAAAGGAGGTTATGGCGAAATTTTTCAGAAATTTAGGGTGTTAGCCAAATTTTTGAGAAATTAGAAAGTTCTTAGAAACTAAAAAGTTAAAGGATGAAAGCCAGAATGAAAGTTGAGTTGGTTAGTTAAACAACTTTTAGCTCCGTTCCTTTTCGAGGACGAAAAGATTTTAGAAGGGGGAGATTGTAACAATCTGGAATTTCTGAACCAATTTAAAATTTTAATTTTAGTTAATTTAATGGATTTTGAATATTTAAAATGATTTATTTTAAATAATAAAGACTAAAAATTTATTTAAATCGAAGTTAGAACACATAAATTTATTTTTATTATAAAACGAGTTTAAAATGGCAAGGTAGTTTGAAAATTCGATTTTTAATTTCAAATGAATGTACAGAATTCAATATAAATCGGATTTCAATAAAACAAGAAACATTAGAATCTATTTAATCATATCTTTCTATTGAATGTGGAAAATTCAGATTTCATAATATAAATTGAAATTTATGTCCAGTTTAAAATTTAAAATAGTCACTATGGAATTTAAATATATTTTAATATAATATATAGCCCTTGAAGATAGCCATTTTTCATACGACCTCCATTTTCGACGAAACCACTTTTGTTCGATTCGTAATGTCAAATTATTGTTAGGTTTAAAATTTCATAGTTTTTGGAATTAATATGTGAGCGTGGTAAATTTAACGTGTTTGGTAAATTCAGTGATAAATTTGAACGTATCGATGTACTGGAGTTCGAGGAGTTCAATCCGTGATGATTTGGATAGTGCAATGTTGAACGTATGATTGAAGTATTTGGGTCACCACTGGTTTTGATCCCGACTGCAATGGGGTTTGATTTTTTAACTGGAGTGCGAAAATAGGTGATTTTTGTGTGTAAGTTTGTGTTAATCGGTGAATGTGGGAAGCAGTCATGGGTCATTACTTTTGGAAGGTTGTTTTGTGCAGTAGAGAAATGGGGAGTTCTACATTGGGATATGGGAACTTCGATAGTGTATAACTAGAGTAGTGTTGAATGATGGGGTTCGATCCATTTTTTTTGGGTTCACAAGTTGTACTAATTCATACTACACGGATTGAAGTCGGATATTGGTGAAGATGGAAGGGGCAGTGGGCTGAATGTGTCAGCCATTTTTCTACGTGCAGGTTATTCATTGAGAGGACAATGTGATTTAGAGGAGGAGTTAAAATGGATTAAGGTATAACTAAGTTAGTTTATTTATCTAAATAACCTATATTTTATTTAAATTGATTTCATATATATAATCATGATAACTTATAAAAATAATATAAAATGTTGATGAGGTCAAAGAAAAATCATAAACCAAGTAGAGGGGATTTCGTAGCTGCGAGAGATACGAACTAAAGTTGGTTTTGGAGTTGCTCTAGATTTCTTATTTAGAATAAGTCGCGCAATAAAATCATGTGAGCAAACTCACTCTCTAGTTCGATTATAATTTATTATAATCAAATTTTTATTTAATAAAAATATTTATATGTTGTTTGTTGGTTGGATGGTTGCAGTTTTGTTATTAATAAATCATGGTTAATATACAATAAATATATTAGTTATTTAGGCTTGGTGGTTGTGGTTATTATATATATATATATATATTGGTGGTTGGATATTTCTCGTAGTACCATTAGCGGATGCCGGTAGTATCATTAGCAGATGAACCTATGTACCCTACAATATTATAGTGAATGACCTTCTATACCGCGATATCCTACCTTGAAGCAGGATGTGTATTATTTATGTTGGCTAACATCTGTTGATGTAGGAAAATAGGTTAGAGGGATGCAACTAGATTCCTTAAAATTTATTATTGTTTGCCTTCATATATATATATATATATATTATCATACATGATGTGTTATAAAATCTGTGATTTATAATGATTGATTTGGATGTTTAAATATCATTGGGCCTAAATGTTGATTTGTAAAAATATTGTTAAAAGGAAATTTTGTGATTTAAAAGGGAAAATCTATTTTTCTAAAATAGAATTTGAATTTTGAATGGGCTAGGAAATACTAACTTGTTTTGAATAATAAAAACAAGTATTGAATTTATAAATGGTGTTTATAAATTTGATAATGCGAGAAGAGAATTTATAAATGGTGTTTACAAATAAGATGGAATAATTTTCATTCGATGATGCGGGAATGAAATGAATTTATAAACGGTGTTTATTAATGAAATGGAAAAAATTATACTTAGATAATTTGGGCAATGTAAATTCAGATGTGAATTTAAAAAGGGAAATTGAAATTCGTTTCAAAGAGGAATGATGAAACCTATTCTAATGTTCAGAATGCAAATTGAACTAAAATAAATCCATATGGAATTATGATTTGAATTAAATTAGATTGAATTTATTTAAATAAAATATTTTCAGAAAAGATATTAGGATTATATTAAATATTTGTTTAAATTTGAATATGAAAACAAATTCGCTGTTTATATATTAGTTAAAATTAATAAAATATTCCAGAATAGGAATCGGGTTTCAAATAGATAAAATGAAAACTTGTTTTAATAAAACAAGGAAGTAAATATATAAACGATGTTTATAAATAAAGTGGAATAATTATCATGGGATAATTTGGAAATATAAATTCAAGTAAGAATTTAAAAGTGAATTGGAAATCGTTTGAAAAAGGGAACGATAGATTTTATTCCAATATTCGGAATATAAACTGAATTGAGATAAATTTATGAAATTATAATTGGAATTCGATTTCATCGAATTTTAGAAAATAATTTACTTTTAACAGAGTGGGAAGTTAATATTAAAAATGGAGTTGTGATTGGATTTATAATTGAGTAATGAAATAATCGATGATTAGGAATAATCAAAATATTAAGTTAAACTTGGTAAACTGGTTTATATTATATTTAATATTTAAGAAAAGGAATTGAAATTTATATAATGACCAAAGTTTAATGTTTATATTTAAATATAATTAAAACGAACTCACCGTAGCGCGGTAGCTCGTAATTTGACGTTTCGAACTTCAATTGAGTATATATAACTCAGTTTAAGTCCGAATTCTTTGAAACAAGAATCGTCGGGACCGATTGAATAATATTTTGCTAATGGAAGAGAAAAATTTGGATTTCATTTTTTAGATTTTGAGTTATGTCAAAATCAAATTTTCACGAAAATAGCGCTATAATCATTTATAAATTATAACGACTAAATAATTAAAATCGAAGGATTTTAAGTTAATAAAAATTTGGATTTTCATTATAAAAACCCAGACTTATGTGATAAAATAAATATGAACTCAAGTGAAATAAATGGATTGATCTTTAAAACAAAATCAGATATTTATTATTGAATAAGATTAACTAAGTTAAAGGATAACTAGATAATGGAGTTTTGAATCGAGTTTGACTTTGGATAAGTAAATTAAACTTGTGAATTCATATTCGAAATCGAATATGAAACTTGAGTTGAAAATGAAATTTGATTTGTATAAGTAAGTTAAAAATATATTTGACATGTTATGTGCAAATAAAAAGTAAAATAGGCAAAAAAGCTAATTAGAGAATAAATTAGCGAATTGAGTTAAGAATGATTGGATTGAGTTGAAATAAATTGGGAATGAACATGCATATTTGGAATAGGTATGGAATGAAGAGAATGAAGTTTATATTTTGAGTGGCCAACAAAAAGGCACATGTTTAAATTCTATATGAGTTATTATGCGCCGAATCGGCAAGCCGCTTGGCTTTTTGTTCTTCTTTATGAATGGAAAGGGCCTAGAGAGGCAAGTTGGGGTTTGAGCTATTGACCGGTACAAAGGAGGTGCTAGCGAATTTTTCCGGAAATTTAAGGAGTTAGAATATTTTTGGGATAATTTGGTAATTAGAAATCAATATATTGATATATATAGAATTCGATAAGGAAACAAACCTAAAATAGAATATTATAAACAAAAAAGGAAATCTGTAAATTAAAATCTAGAAAGAATAGAAAGAGAACGTATACACGTTATTTAAAAAGGGTATAACTGGTTTTATATGATGTTGATTATTGTAGATAAGTGGTCTTGTCTGTTTTGAGGTAAAGATGTTATTCAGTCATGATCTGAGAGGTAGTTATACCCCAACTTGATTGATTTCATATTTAACCGATAAACAACAAGATTCAGTCTCGAAGATTAATGTTTGAATAAGATTTAGTTGAATGCAGTATTTTGGGTTATTGTAACGATGTTTTACACAACATTCATTTTGTAACGGCCCAAAAAAAAATACGACGCTCGAATTTTCAACAATAATACATCATCCGTATTACTTGTCAAAAATCCAAGTATCGAACTTAGACTATTAATAGAAAGAAGTTAGAGGATGATAAATAGGAAGAAAGAAATTTAGAATATAAGAAAGAAGAAGAACACATCAGAATCTCATAGCGGAACGAGTAAATATAATATAACAAATCTCTTTATAAAAGAACTGTTTATATATATATACACACACACATATCATTTATCAGAGTACAACATAAATATGTCACAGCGGAAATACACTTTATATGACTAACAGTGAAGCCTCCTGCTTTCAGCTCCCGGAACTCCAAGCGGAACCTAACCTGTAAATATACTCGGTCTGACCCGAGCACATTTGAAGCAAAGCAAAATTCTCCCAGATCAGTCTGGAATACTTTCAGTGATAAATTCACAACACAATCAGCTTGTTTAACATTGAAAAATCCTTTTTGAAAGAAAAGGATAATAGTAAGACCAGCCCACACATAAACATGGACGGTTTTTTCCTTACTATAACCCAAAACATTTTTTTTTGAAATCAATATCTTTTCTGATATTATAATAATGTCTATCAAATCACAGATAAATAATAATCTAGCAGAACGCTTGCATCTCACGCTCTACATATATAGTATACAATCAAAATCGCAAGCGCTTATTGGAGATTGGATTCCGACTATGACAAGGTATGGGACCACCTGTCGATAGTGTATCTCTAGAGGGGAATATATTGGGTTCAACAAGAATGTCTTGCAACCCGGCCCACACATGACCGACCACTCATTTCGCTTGAGTGTATCGAATGTATATCACCAACGGTTGGGCTCAAACCACCGTTTCCCGAAAGGGACAACATTGAAATAGATTAAAGAAGCAAACAGAATTTCTCTAGATAGGTGATTATACACCCTAATAGGAGCGAACCACATAGCTATGCTGCCTACCCAATTTTTGTCAATTACCGGTTGATGAGGCTTGAGGTTACGTTATCTTTTAACACATCTCCGTTCACTTTGAATGCCACATCGTCAGATCCGTCAAATCACTAATTAACGTCCACAAATACACTCTGAGTGTTAAGCAAGAGAATTTCTCTACCACCAAACTTGGTATATTTGTAGAAATCAACGTACATGATTCTTAAGGAAATACTCTGCCAGGCACTCGTCCATACAAGTCGTCCAGGAACAGGACGAACCGAAGGCACCCTCCTACCACATCCTATATAGAAGTCACCCCAAGGATCAGCAGCGAGAAGTCCTTGAAATCCGAAGATTTCAATCACGATAGAATCACAAGTCATCTTAACTCTGGTAGCTAGTCAGAGGATTTTAACGAGTAGTTCTTCCGCTCATGAAGATCAACGGTCTTTAATGCTCCATATCGACCATCTTCTGATTTTTCAACGTTACGTATTTGCTGGTCGGAATGGTTTTCGAATATAAATTCGATCCCGGTCTTTCCGTACCAACAATCGATAAAAGGCCAGATTTTGATAGTCGGTTGTTTAACTATCAAATCGTGACAGTGTATCTAAGTGGATTAGCAGCTCAAGTTCTTTATATGAAATATTTCATTAAATCATTTCGTCGACTTCTTATAATCGATTTCAAAAATTAAATCCCATAAAAAACCCTTCTGTTTTCGTTACTTTGGAAACATATCTCAACACTCTCTTTGACAACTTCTCTTTTTATTTACTTTGTCTGGAAATATTTCCATATTCATTAAAGCATCTTGTATTTTCCTTTATCTTGGAAACACCATTTAATTTACTCAAACCCCTTTTCGATTTTCTTTGATTCGAACATATCGCTGTGGATTTATAAACATACTTTCCATTTCCCCTGCCATTTGGGCATATCATTATATTTCTATTTAATCAAACAGCATATGATTAATTTCCAAAATCTTCCCCTTAGTTCGATTAAACCATCTCACTTAATTCATCCCTTAGGTGGACGCTTATTTTTAAAATCATCATTTTGGGTAAAACCCTTTTTCATACTTTGTTTATATGATTTGAATTGAACTTCAAATCCTTTCCATACTAATTCATTTCATAACTTAATTCCCTTTTAGAAAAAAATTCCAATCGTAATGTACTCGATTTAGTTATAATTAAATACAAGCAGTTGTCTTTTCGGTTAACCAAAACTAGCATAGTTAATTCTTTTTAAAAGGTTATTTAAATAATGATAAATTATATTAATCGCAAATAACTCGGTAATCACTTTCCAACCCACTACAAACAAATATTACCTCTCGGTAACAGTGAAGCCGTTTAAGTTGGGGTATTCTAATTACCTCTCAGACCTTGATAGACAGCGTTCTTATCTCAAGATAGTACAAGTTTGCTATACCCAATTCTGATACATCATTCCCATTTCCATTTAGTCAGGATTCATAAATCATTTTCTTTTATTTGAAAACCACATGACATGCTAATCCCATTTCCTTGATTTAAGTAAACCTTTACTTACTCAATTTGATTCTAATATGTTTTACAACGATTTCTTATCTTGGTACCTCTTTATAATCTCTCTAACTAATTTGTTAAGTAAATATTTACCAAAACCTCTCTTAAGTCCTAAATTAATCCATACTCATTTTACTTAACAAAATCTTATCGAAACGGCCGTATTAGCTCACAAACCTTATTTACAAGCCTTCTTTGTAAATTTGGATTTAAACCCTGTAATCAAATCCCATCGCCACTTGTTTACTTCTTAATTGAATCCCAATTAAGAGTCGTCGCTTTAGTTATGTTCAAGGCTTATCTTTAATATCACCCTGGCTCAAGGGTCCTTTATAAACTTGTGTTTATAAAGTTTTGGGATTTATAACAAAGTTCTTTGTAACCTTTACTTAGTTAGAAACTCATTATAATTCGATTTCCTCTTGCAAGAATCCACTTAATCATTTTGTTTATAATCGCCTCCATTTCTACTTAATAAAACTATGTTGAAATCCTCATAGTACTTAAAAACCACTTTCACAAACTTCGTTTGTAAGCTCGGACTAAATTCCTTTTTATAAAACTCTTATTGTATTTAAATCAAAACTTAAAGCTAACTGATCACCTCTTAATGAATTCCAATTAAATCATCGCTTTAATTATTAATTAAAATAATAATTAACTCTAATGTAAACTATACTAAAATAGTTGACTTTGATATAACAAAAGAAATAGAATAATTATTCTTTCAAAAGCTTATTCAATAATAATTAATTTTAATAACCATAACCAATCCAATAATTCCTTTGAATTATAGTTAATCAAAGATTAACTAACATTGAACACTATTCGTTTAATTTAACGAATATTCATGAAATTTGATTATATTAATTTAAATCAAATTAATCCCAACGTCAAATTCAAACTAAAACAGTTGATTTCTGCCAACCGTACATATTAGTTAACCGTTAACTGATTTATGTTATCATTTCTTCCTTAAATTAATTAAATAAATTAATTAATTCAAAACATCAGTTAATTGTTTTATAAAATCAATTATTCCATTTTTCTAGCTCATAGATTATTTTATGGCCGCAGTTCATAGATCTCAAAAATGACATTTACTTCTAATTATAAAATATTACTAATTTCTATTAGAACATGATTATAATGTATAAATATATTTAAAAACTTCTTATAAAAATTAACTCAAGACTTTAATTTAGTTATAAAATAATTTTTATAACTAAAAACTGCGTCAGTTCGACTGACAGTAAAAACGATGTCTTGAAAACAATAGATTTTAGGCCCTCACTGCCAACCATTGTCGACAGATTAAAAAATCACATCAACGATCACATCCATTCAACCATCAATATTCAAACTGGTTTTGATGTCATTTGAGGTTCAATCAGTTCATGTGTAAACAGTATAAATATAAACAATACACATGATATCCGAGGAATCCGGTCGGATCCCTCCAACCTGTCCTTCCCTGCATCACGGGTTATTATAACATTTCATAATAGCATATAATTTAAATAAATAAATTAACGATAATAATATAACTAACAGCAACCATTTAATCAACCATAAGCAGCCAAAACAGTCAATCAACCAATATATATAATTTCAATGGTATTTTAATTATGTGGATTTATCACATCATAGCAGTCCAGAAAAGTGTGAGAATTAACTCACCAGTTATTTGGGTTGACGGTTGTCGCGTTATATCGTATAAATTTAAACTGGCATTTAAAATTACACGAATCTTCAACTGCTTCGATTTCAGTTTAGACCAGCTCGACAGGATAGTGCTCGTCGCTACGGTCCCAACGAGTCCAGTTTTGCTGAAAATCGTTAATGTATGCAAAAGTTATAACATTTATAAGGAAATGATTTATATTAAACCTCCTCAACTATTAATAATAATTATTTAATTTAACTTAATACCTCTTTAAATCGTTAACCGTGATACAGCCACTAAAACTTCCTTAATCATCCACGTCAGCCCGTTCTTTAAATCCAACGCGGTTTCCATCTACAGAACATCTCTTCCCCGGTTCATATTATCTAAAACCCAATTTTCACCTTCACCAGAAAAAGATCCATCCCAAACTTCACCTGCCGCGCCGCCTACGTGGCATCTGAGACCACCGCGCCACTTTCATCGCCACCACCATTACATTATCCTCAAACGCCGGAAGCCCCGCCATGCAATACGCTTCCAGACGCCCAATGTAACGGCCCAGATTTTTTGACCATTTAGTTATTATTTAAAAATGTTTTTTTTTTATTATTTTGGAATTTTAAATGGTTTAATTTCAATAATTTTGAATATTTTATTTTATTCCGAAATGGTAGAAATTTAGTGGATCTGCAATATAATGTGAACTGGCAGTATAAAAGGATAAATTTTTAATTTAAAATAGTACGTTTACAAAGGATGTAGTAGCTAACGAACTCGGATTTCGATGAAATCAGTTTCATTAAATATGAAATGATGAAATTAGGTAACCAACCAAGTTACGTCAAAAATGGCATCCGTATGTGGAAAAGAAAAAATAAAAGGCCAAAATTTGAACTAAATTTTGACGGTAATTGGAATTTGCTAATGCTAACGGCAAAACTGGAACCTGAGACCTATCCAGGAAAATTCTAAACATAGGATATTAGCTATATATGAAATCTGGGAAAATCCTATAACGGATATAGAAAGTTATTAAGGAAACAAAATTTAAATAAATTATTTGAAAATCTAAACGAAATCCGATTTTTGATTTGAATACATAGGATTGAAGTACGTTAAAAACCGGACCAGATGGTGGAAGAATTTCTGGAAACTGTTATCGTTTGATACTCCAACATGAGACCGGAAGGTGTTGAAACTAACACAAAACATTATTTTGAATTTGAATTTAAATTATTTGAAAGTTCAAACGAATTCAAAATTTAAATATTTTTATATATTATTGAAGAGCAAGAAAAATTGAACAACATGGTTGAAAAAGATTTTGGATAAGGTATCAATAAGTAAGTCAAATTAACATTCGAATAGGGTTGAGAAAACACACTTTACTATTCATAAATTATTAAATTTATTTATAATTTAATTAATTTAAGGATTAATCCTAGCCATCCATTTTCGACCGTTGGATTCGCGCCACCTCAGCAATCCATGTGACTCCTTCGGCTATAAATAGCCCCCCCCCTTCATTTTAAACTCACTCCTCCTCCTCCTCTTTCAAGCTTTGGCAATGGCAGAAATAATAATAAAATATTAGGAAATAGGGAAAAGGGAAGGAAGGGAGAAAGGAGGGCAAGACGGGGAGCTAGGGACTCTTAGGCAGAGGCTTGGGCTTCGCGGGGTAAGTTTTTAAATAATATTTATTTATTTGTTTATTTTTGTAATATATATATATATTATAATTAAAATAGAATTTGTAAAAATAAATATCAGAACATTCTAAGGGTGACAGAGAGGATAGCGTCTAAGGCTTGAGTTTGGAAAATATAGTTTCCTGCTCTCCCTGGCTATCCCTAACTGATCCGACGGATGGGATGATTAATTTAAATTTAAATTTAAAATTTAATTTGAATTTAATTTGAATTTAAAACAGACCAGGGGCATTTTCGTAATTTTTAACCATAAACTTTAAAAGCTTATAACTTTTTCAAAACAAGTCGGATTTCCACGAAACAAGGACCGTTGGATTCTTATCGAAAAATACTTTAAAATGAGTAGAAGCAGATTTTTGATCCGGGTTAAAAATTTTAAGTTATAATTAAATGAATATTTTTAAATATTTTATTTGAAAATTAAATTTAATTAATATTAAAATGGCTTTTCAATTTTAAAAAAAAAATTGGATATGGCTAGAGATGGAAAAGTAGGATTTTTTAGAAGGGCAGGGAAGGTAATTTGGCTAATAACGCAATTAGAAATTAATTAAGATAAAAATAATTTAATTAATTTTATTAATTTTATTAAATATATATTCATTTAAATTAGGTAAATATTGTAATTAACATAACTTTTGCATACATTAACGAAATTTAACGAAACAGGATCCGTTGGGATCGTATGGACGAGCACTACGCAAGGGAACTGACCGCAAGTGGATTGGAGATCATTTGGATTTATGGTGAAATTTAACGTCTGAACCAAATCAATGACCGATTATCGTTATTCAACGATAAACCGTCCAATGTGAGTAAATCTCACTAACTATGAACACTTTATGTTTTTATAAAGTATTTTTAGAATTGATAAACATTGGTTGAATTGCTGTGTGTTGGCTGTTTGGTTGAACTGCTAGTCAGTTGATTGAAAACATCGATAGCGATATATATAAATCGTATCGAAATATTGATTCTGCTTATCAGAATATTTTATACTCATGTTATTTATGTTGACTGACATCTGTGGATGCAGGGAAACAGGTCGGAGGGACCCAACTGGGTTCCTCAACATTTATTTACCGCTTTTCATATATTTTGATATATGATGTGTTATATTCTCCGTTATTGATTCTGTGTGTTTAGATGATGACCAATCAGTTTGATTTGATATTTTTACACCATAAGTGATACGAGAAAGTGAAAAAGGGAAATTTTCAAAGTATATTTTGAAAATAGAATATTTATATAAAATCAGCGGATTTTATATATGAAAGGAAAAAGGGTTTTATAAAAGAAATCATTTTATAAAATCAAAGCAATAAAGGAAAAATATTTGTAAAACAAATGGAGAAGGGGAATTGTTTTTGAAACATTTACAAATAAAATAGAAAAGAAAATATTTGTAAAACATTTACAAATAGACTAAAAGGAAATATTTATCTAGAGAAATAAACTGAGTTATAAAAAGGAATTATTTATTTAGAAAATAAATAGAATATTGAAGTACTTGAAAATGGATAAAAGTGTAATAAAGGAGAATTTTACACTAGGAAGAATTTAGGCCCGTGCTTCGCACACGGGTAAACAGAATATGAATTCGAAGTGAGAATTTAAGAGAGAATCTGTTTTAACAGATAAAGTGAGAAGGTTAATTTATAAATAAAGTTTTATAATTTAATTTAGTTATTTATCTTTGGGTAAATAGAGTATATAAGTCAAGAATTATATAGAGAAGTAAAAATCAATTTCCACATCGATATTTGAAACGGAATATGTATGAAAGAGAATTTATCGAATAAGAGTTATTCGAAGTAAAGCTATCGAATATCAGTTTATTCGAAAGTGAGTTTATTGAATATTTGTTATTTGAAATGGGTTGATCCAAGAGAGTTAATCCAATAGAGTTAATCCAATAAAACAAATTGATTGAGATCAACCGTTAGAGTTAAACTATTAGAGTTGAACTGTTAGAGTTAAACCGTTAGGGTTAAACCGTAGAGTTAAACCGTTGGGGTAAACATTTAGAGTTATTTAGTTAGAGTTAACCAATTAGAGTTAATCAGTTAGAGTTAATCGATTAGAGTCTAATCGAACTAGAGTTATCCAAATATAGTAATCGAATGAGGGATGATGGAATATTAGTTGATCAATTAGATTTGCTCGAATTTAGTTATTCGAGATAGAGTTAAACAGAAGTAGTCATTTAAGATAATCTACAAGTGAGCACGACTGCTAGCGTAATTCGCAGGGCTGTAGATAGCCTAAGGCGGTCGGATGTTTCCTGAGGGAATCAGGCGTAACCATTGTGATCGTTGCGATCTAGAGTCGAGCGAATGGTGTCAAGTCAAATATTAGTTAATTGATAAAAGTAATTTAGTCGAGTTAATTAAGCTAAGTTAGTCCAGTTGAACTGATCAAGTAAGTGGGTCAAAATGAGTAAATCAGACCGAGTTATCTGAACAAGGGTTAGTCCAGTAAGAGTTAAATAGAATAAGAGTAAATTGAATAAGAGTTACAACTTGGGGTTAACCGAGTATGAGTTAATAATTTAGTTCGTTATTTATTCGAGTTAGAAAATCAAAGTATTTATAAAGTCATTATAATTCGGATGCAGGGGATTATAACACCATTGTTATAATCAAGTGTTTCCGTACGAAAAACGGATTTGTAAATAGAATCCGAGAATGTCATAAAGAAGTGTTAAAGATTTAGAGAGATGAACTTTGTCTATTTCGAAGTTAGAAATGTCATTCAGTTAAGGTCTGAGAGGTAATTATATCCCAACTTGATTGGCTTCGTTTTTAACTAAGAAATGGTTAAGGTTCGATAGTGAAAGGTGTTAAGTGGAAACCAAATAAAGGAGATTTGGCGTCGTGATGTTTGTTAAACACTCGTTAAATCCAGTGAAGGAGATTTGGAAATGTTTTTCCAAAGAAGATCAGAAATGTTTTCTGAGTATAGAAAAACACAAGGAATGGAAATGTTTTCCAAGGTCAGTAACGTATATTTTCTAAATATAGTAAATAAGTAATGTTAAATAACAGGAAAAGGGAAATGAATGAACGAATGAATGAAATGATGATTGTTCGATAGAATTTCCTTCGGGAAATAATATCATTGGTTGCACACCGACATGTTTTCATTTGATAGTTAAATCACCGACTATCAAAGTTTTGACCATTTTACGTTGTTAATATGGAGAGACCGGTTGGATTATTATCCAGAGAACCACTCCGTATTAGCATAAGCGTGGCGAATCAAGTATGCTGAATATATTGAAGACGGAGTTGTGCAAGGGCTATCCTATTTACAGAATAGTGCCTTCGGTTTGTCCAGTCCCAGGACAAACGTGAATGGAAGAATGTCTGACAGAGTATATTCAAAGGATCGCGTAAGTTGATCTCTTCAAACGTACTTACGTTTGGTGGCGGAGGAATTCGTTTCTCTTAGCTTTATACCCGTGGTATTTTTGGTGAAATCAATTTGTGATTTGGCGGGTATGACGATGTGGCATTCAAAGTAATGGAGGTGTGATCTGTCAGAAGATACGTTATGACCTCTAGCCTCACAACCAGGGAATGACAAAAATCGGGCAGGCAGCATGGCTAAGTCGGTCGCTCCGAAGTAGGGTGTATGATCACCTATCTAGAGAAATTCCTTTTGTTCTTAAATCTATCGATGCTGTCCCATTTCGGGAGGCGGTTGCTGATCCCAACCGTCGGTGATATACATTCGATACACTCAAGCGAAATGAGTGGTCGGTCATGTGTGGGCCGGGTTGCAAGATGTTCTTGTTGAACCCAGTGTATTTGCCTCTAGAGATACACGTTCGGAAGGTGGTCCCATACCTTGTCAAGTTGGAATCCAATTTCCAATAAGTGCCTGCAAGTTTGATTGTATATTATATATGTAGAACGTGAGATGCAAGCGTTCTACTAGATTTTAATTACTTGTGATTAGACATTATTATAATATCAGATAATATATGATTTCCAAAGTGTTTTGGGTTATCGTAAGGTAAAAGCCATCCGTATTTATGAGTGGATTGGTCTTACGATTATCTTTTCTTTTGAAAAGGATTTTGAAAAATTAAACCGAATGATTGGAGTTTACTCACACCAGTCCCATGACTGACCCAGAGTTTATTTTGTTTTGCTTTTCCCTAAACTCTTGGGTGCCCAAATTTGTACGGGCAGTCAAGTAGTCAGGATTTTACAGATATACTTGGAGAGCTTGGAGCAGGAGGCTTCAGGATTTATGTAGCTATTGTGTATTCCGCTGTATTGTAAGTGTTGTACTCTGATAATGGTATGATATACATATACTACTTTGATTTCAAGATATGTTGTCTATTATATTTTATTCGTTCCGCTGTGAGATTCGTGTTACTCTGATGTGAGTTGTGATCTTCGTTTTCTTCTATTCTAATATTTCTTTCTTTCTATTTCTCATCCTCTAACTTCTTTCTAAAAATGATGCGTATTTCTGTGCAATTTGAGTTGGACGTGTGGTGTTATTAGTCGACTCAAAGGGTACGGAAGTCCGGGTCGTTTCATTTGGTATCAGAGCTGAAGGTTAAGTATTACCTTGGCTCTGTGGCGTGATTCAGTAGAGATGGGGTTAGTAATACCCTAAACTGAGTTTGAGTGTATATATACGAGTGAACGTATTTGTTATTCGATATAAAAATGGTTTTATATTGTGGAGATTTATTGGTTGAGTTGTTTATGAGTTCTAGTCGATCAGTTTGATCCACTGTATCGATAGGAGTTTATAAACACTTGAATACGATGGGTCGACACGATATGTTTTAAAAAAAAAGGGTAAATGAAATAATTTTACCCAAATTATATTTTGATATAAGAAAACTATAGATCTTTGAAATTATTATAGTATATTGAATGTGTTGGTTGTGATTATAATCGAATAAGATTATAAAATGTGAAATGGTTATGTAAATAACAAATCAAAATTCATATAAGTGAAATATATGAAATCAGATGAATTAAATCTGAATTTAAATCTGAATTTAAGTTCAGAATTGGAATTAAAATTGCTAAAATTTGAATAAGCGTTGTAAATGGAATTAAATTGAATATATATGAATTTTAAAATCCTGAGAGATTTTAAATTTGTTACAAGCATTGAAAAGGGATATTTTGAAATGAATTTCAAAATGAAAATGTTTAAAAATGGGTTTTGAAAGTGCTATAGTATTGAACTCACTTCGATGGCTGGAAAATAAATTTCGATGTTGATCCGGACATCATCGGTGCTCATTTTCGAGTTTGTAAGTGACGGATTACTACCAAAGATTTTGTTTTTGAATTGTTTTGAGAAACCGAGTTGTTTTGATATTCCAAAGGGATATTTGATTTTCAGAAAAGGCAAAGCTATTTGAAACTCCCAGGTACAGATTATTGAAATAAACACAAATTAAATAGAAATTTGTGAAAGCAAATTTGAAATTGAATTGAAGGCAGTTCAGTGGAAATTGAGTTGAATTGAAATAGAATGGTATCAAGTAGAATTGGACTAGATTAGAGATAATCTGGGATAGAAATGGATGGTAATTCAAGAGCACCCAGAGTTTAGGTTAAAACAATAAACTCCAGGTCAGTCATGTGACTGGTGTGAGAACTAAAATAGCTATTCAAAACTTTACTTTAAAAGAGAGTAATTCAAGGGACCACGCCGTATAACACGGAACGGGTTTCCTCCCAAGAATACCACTGCATATCAATAAACCACGCAATGCTTTTTCGAAAAATGAAGCTATTATAAGACCCAGGTCCCATCACACAATGCAACGCAAGCCGGAGGATAGGGTTTTCCCATATAATAGCCAAACATGCTTGATACGTTTAAAACAAATCATTTGATACTATCATAAGTGTATAGTGTCAAAACATTTTCAATCATAAATATCAATCCTAGGCGGCATGGGTACCATCTATCATGTCGCCATACTAGGCTCTACAAATAAAACCGAAATACACGTATTGGAAATTGGATTTTCATCATGAGTCAAGGCAAGGGGCAAGCTCCTCTCCGCTTTCGAGACACTCTAGCAAATGTCTCAGGGCTATGCACTCTGGGCAACCCTTGGATGCTTCAGGGCCGGTCCTCTCTTACGTTTGAGGATTAATTATTCCTGAACACACGTTTCCCGGTCCTTACAGACCTAAAATCGAGGCGCCTCATCCAACAACCACATAGGTGAAAAGTATATAAATGTCAGGGCTAGTAACTCACTGACACCACCAAAGCTAGAAAGAAACGTCGTGCTCTCCCTGCAGTCCTTATCCCGTTTTTAACTCATACCGAGGTGTGATGTAACAACCCGTATTTTCAATAACCTGTTAAGATATAAATTGAGGCAGAATTTAATTTAAAATTCTGAATCAAGGGAAACGGGCTATGCCATTGCGTTCGTCTTGGAAAAATACGCGAAATAGAGTCCGAGTTTTCGAAAATCGGAGTCAGTATGACCCAGTTAAGGCCCATTTAAGTTTTCAGAAATTTCCATAATAAAGACAGATTTAAATTTTAAATTAAAAACAAAGGATAAGGCACAACTGGCGTCAGCGGGAAAATTCCCGCCAAGACCCCCAAGTCGACAGGCATGTCGACAGGGGTCTAAGGGGGTCGACTGCCCTGTCGACAGCCCTGTCGACACGGGGTAGCCAGGCAGTTTTGCCTGGCGCACCATTTTGATCTGGGCTTGGATTGTGTGGCTTGGTTCTAGAGAATTCCGAAAACTGACGGGCCTAAACTTACCTAGGGATAATCCTAGGGCTAAAAACACTCTAATCTTCTATAAATAAGACCCTAATCCTACCCTAAAACCTCATTATTCAATCTAGCAACCAAACTATGTCAAATTGATTTCTCAAATGGCCTCCACCTAAAAACCCTAGCCTCCAACCTCTTCATAAATCACTCCTATGAAGATTATGATATTCATACAAGCATTTCTAAGATGTATGAATGATCATTAGCTTGCATACATCATCAAGTTGCAAGTTTTATTTGCTAAGCTAGAGTTTTTGGGATTTTTGTTAATTGGAGCTTTGTTTTGGGTTTGTATATGCTTGCATAAAGGGCTTCTCAATCTTTATTAGTAGATTTGTGTCTTCATAATATTAGTAAGCCCTCTTACCTTCATTTTAGAAACTCTAAAGTTAATATGTGATGAAAGTTGGGATTTATGCATGTTTAATAAGTTATGCATGCTTATGCGAGTTCACCATGCTATGTTATGCATGTTTAATAAGTTATGCATGCTTATGCGAGTTCACCATGCTATGTTGTGCATGTTTAATAAGTTATGCATGATTATGTGAGTTCACTATGCTATGTTACACATGTTTGATAAGTTATGCATGTTTATGCAAGTTCACTATGCCATGATTAGCAAGTTTAACAAGTTATGCATGTTTATGCAAGTTCACTATGCCATGATTTGCAAGTTTAACAAGTTATGCATGTTTATGCAAGTTCACTATGCCATGATTTGCAAGTTTAACAAGTTATGCATGTTTATGCAAGTTCACTATGCCATGATTTGTAAGTTTGACAAGTTATGCATGTTTTATGCAAGTTCACCATGCTAAGTTATGCAAGTCCAACATGTTATGCATGTTTATTATGATATGTAAGATTCATCTTGTATGTTAGGCCAAGTTCCCTCTTTCTATCCTTTATGCGTTATGACGAATATGTAAGCGATAGGATGACGTTGGGGGTTTGGGTAAAACTTAAAAATACATGAAAATATAAGATTGGGAATTTACCTATTAAGTTAGGTCTACCCCTTGGGAATTTACCTATTAAGTTAGGTCTACCCAAGTATTTGTTAAACTTGTAATTATGTTTTGAAATTAAAGTGGACATGGCACTTAGAGAACATAAGTGTGGCCAACTCGAGGTTGAGTTGAGTTTGTAGCATAAACCTACCCGGAACCGACCGGCTTAACTAGTGGCTACAAGCAATAGGACCCAATGTGAGTAGTTGGTCATGTTGCACGTGAAACCCGAGGTTAGGCTAAGTTGTGGTGTAAACCTACCCGGACTCGCCCGGCCTAACAAGTAACCACAACAAGGTCTAATGTGAGAGCTTGGGTGCATTAAATTAATTAATGCCTCATGATTAGGGTTAAGTCATGGCCCACTAAAACTTAACCAATTTTTGGGGATACGAGGGATTAGATGGGGTTAAGTGGTGAACTGTTGGTTACACTTAACTAATTTAATCCATGATTAGTGAGGGGTTAAACCACACTTAACCCTCTTGGAAAACCCTAGCAACGTGGTCTGTTCCAGCAGTAATCCCAGTTGGGTATCATTCACAACCCTAGAGGCTAGGCTAGGGCGGGGGCACGATTACTGGACGGATGTAAGCGACCAAAAAGCGACGGCTGAGTGGTACAGCGGTGCGGGTCCAGGCGGGCTACAGACGTGCACGTAGTCCGGTGTTGGACAAACTCGAGGCACGGGTACCAGTAGGTTTAGACTGTGCATTATTGCTTAGGTGTCTGGGGTTGACACCCGAGGGCTTGATACACCCAAAGGTGGACCCAGCACAGTCTGACTACAACCATATGTGGGCCGTATGGACACCAACACTTGACGTGTTAGGTTTATAGGGAGCCGATCGACTAGACCGTTGGGCTGGGCCTTATATTAAGGTCACCTCATGTTATTAGGCCAAAGTCTGGACTGAGGGATCAATACCTGTTATGTTAGTTTGCTAGTACACTGTGGTGCAAGCTTAATCTTCTCTATGTGATGACACCTTTATCTATTGACAGTATGTTCATCTCAGTTTCCATCATGATGTTAACTTTATTAGTTTATAGTCTGATCGTAGTAGGGCTTACCAGTCTTTTTGACTGACCTGTTTCTTTCGCTTCTTTTCTTCCGTTCCCCCCCAGGTTCTCAGGGAGGGAATAGTGGTGCTTAGCTTGGATCGCTTGCTTGTTTGCTGGATAGCTCATGTATGCCTGGACATTGAGCTCGCTATGGTTTATCATCTTTATTTTGGGGATAGCACTATGTATTTCAGTATTTCTGTTTATGATGTACTAGACATGTTTATTTTGGCAGTTGACTTTATGATGTACTAAACTTGTTTTGAGATGGTTTGAGATATTCCGCTGTTTTATTCTCACTTACTCTGTTTTACATATATATTTATGTTCTTGTTCTGCCTTGATATATCATTATGCATGCTTACCCAGTACTAACGCCCCCCAGAAGCTAGTGCCCCCGAAAGAGTGACCCTAGCGGAGGTGGGGTGTTACAAATTTGGTATCAGAGCATAAGGTTTACAAGAAAGAACAAAAAGTTTTTAAAAGAATTTTGAAAAACTATTTTCAAAACAAGTATAAAGTATTTTCCAAAAAAAAGTCTAGTATTTTAAAAAAGGCTATTCCCCAAAAAGCCATTAGCGTTATCCTTCGTTCCCTTGACCTAATCTTATCTTATCTTCCGTTTCAGTATGGCTGAGAATCTTGCCATCCCAGATGGAGTAAACGTACCACTCTGGTATAGGAGACTTCTAGAAGCTAGGGCGGTAGCTGGCCCCGCAAACCCTACTCCCACTCCTCCTCCTGTAGTTGAGAATCCTCACCCTAATGTCCCTCCTCCGGTGGTTCCTGCTCCTCCTCCTCCAGTTGCTGAGGCTCCTCTTCCTCCTCCTCCCCCTCAGCATCCTCAGGTTGAGTTCACAAAGGTTTGTAAAGACTTCAAGGCGATGGGAGGCAAGAATTTCCTAGGCACGGAATCTTTTGTTGAAGCTAGGAATTGGCTGAAAGACACTGAGGACTTGTTTGCTATCTTTGGGATTGACGACGAGAGGAAGATCTTATTGACAGTGTGGCTTTTGAAGGACGAAGCAACCTATTGGTGGGAGGTCACCAATGGGACGAGGCCCGTCGAGACTTGGGCCGATTTGAGAGCTAGATTTGTGGCCAAGTTTCTATCCTCTGCTGAGGCGAATTTACAGATGGAGAAGTTCATTGCATTAAAGCAAGATGATATGACTGTCAAGGAGTATGTGAACAAGTTTAATCAGCTGGCCCGTTTTGGTATGGATATGGTGAACACCCCTGAGAAGAAGGCTCTCCGATTTGCTAGAGGGTTGAATGAGCCACTGCAGGGTTTGGCAATGTCGCATATTCCGCATGGAGCTACCTTTGAGAGTCTGGTCGATATGGCTCTACTTCAAGGAGATGGAAAGAAAGAGGTCAAGTCGAGTGATACCCAAGCAAAGAAGACCGATTCTCAGGGTAAAGGCAATCAAGGTGGTCAAAGCAGTCAGGGGAATCAGAGTAAGAACAAGAAGGGGAACAATAACAAAGGCAAGGGAAAGTGCAATTACTGTGGTATACCTGGACACTTTGCTAAGGATTGTAGGAAGAAGAAAAGGAAGCTTAGTGGTGGATGTTTTTCCTGTGGTGAGACTGGACACTTCAGCAAGGAATGCCCGAAGAAGAAAGGGCAGGGTCAGACTCAGCGTGCAGGATCATCTGGAGGGCAAGTGCATGCTCTCAACACCACTCCAGTTCCCGAACGAGGTATTGTTTCTGTTGAGAACCTTGTTTATGTTTCCGATCTTCCAGTTCGTACCTTATTTGATTCTGGTGCATCACATAGCTTTATTTCATCCGATCTTGTTGATAGTTTGCACCTTAGTACTAGCTTAGTGGATGATCCCGTTTGTGTTTCGAATCCCATTGGGGGTTCTGCTCATCTATCTATGATATGTGAGGATCTGAGGATCTCTATACTCAGTGTAGAGTTCTTGTGTAGTGCGTATGTTCTTGGTTTCAGGGGATACGGATTGATTTTGGGCATGGATTGGCTGTCTAGATATGGAGCCATTCTTGATTGTGAGCATAGGGTTGTGAGGCTTGTGACTCGCCTTGGCAACACCTTAGAGATTTCATGCAATCCGAAGGATCCCGTCATGTTGTGCTATCTTGAATCTCTCGACTCGCCAGAGGAAACCCTTCAGTCTATAAGGGTGGTCCGAGATTATCCAGATGTTTTTGAAGAAGTTAAGGGGTTGCCCCCTAAACGAGAGATTGATTTTCGCATTTATCTGGTGGATAATGCTAAGCCTGTTTCTTTGCCCGTTCGGCACATGGCTCCGCGTGAGAGACGGGAGCTCAGCAAGCAAATAAAGGAGTTGCTTGAGAAGAACTTCATCAGACGAAGTATATCCGAATGGGGAGCGCCTGTGGTGTTTGCTACTAAGGCAGATGGTTCTCTTCGACTTTGTGTGGACTATAGAGAATTGAATAAGCTGACTAAGAAGAACAGACACCCATTACCGAGGATTGATGATCTTTTTGACTAGCTTGTTGGTGCTTCTGTTTTCTCTCAGCTTGATCTTGCTACTGGATTTCATCAGCTCAGAGTGGCTGAAGATAGTATAGACAAGACTGCATTCAGAACTCCAGATGGATTCTTTGAATGGCTTGTTATGCCGTTCGGTTTGACGAATGCACCCGCATATTTCGTGGACTTGATGAGTAGGGTGTTTCGAGAGTTCTTGAACAAGTTTGTCGTGGTCTTTGTGGATGATATTCTGATCTTCTCCAAGGATGAAGAAGAGCACGCGAGGCATCTTGTAGAGGTGATGGATACGCTTAGAGCGCATCAATTGAAGGCCAAGTTCTCCAAGTGTCACTTTTGGAGAAGGGAAGTAAGATTCCTTGGGCATATAGTGTCTAAGCAGGGCTTAGCGGTGGATCCCGCTAAAGTGGTTGCGGTTCAGGATTGGAAGACTCCAAGGAATGCAACCGAAGTCAGAAGTTTTCTAGGTCTTGCAGGCTTTTACCGGAAGTTCATCAAGGACTTCGCAAAGATATCCGCTCCTCTTACTAAGTTGACGAAGAAGAACTTGGTCTTTGCTTGGGATATGGACTGTGAGCTTGCTTTTCAAAGACTCAAAAGAGCCCTTACCTCAGCACCAGTTCTAGCTTTACCCGATGGTGGTAAGATGTTTACCGTGTACACTGATGCTTGTGGCATGGGATTGGGCGCCGTTCTGATGCAAGAAGGCAGAGTTATATGTTTCGGTGGTAGGCAACTTAAGGTGCATGAGAAAAATTATCCCACCCATGATCTAGAGCTGGCAGCGATAGTATATGCACTCAAGGCTTGGCGTCATTATCTTCTGGGAGAAAGATTTGAGCTATATACTGATCATAAGTCTTTGAAGTATCTCTTTTCGCAGAAGGATCTGAACTTGAGGCAGCAAAGGTGGATGGAATTCTTGGCGTCCTACGATTTTGATATAGCCTATACCCCTGGCAAGGGGAATGTTGTAGCGGATGCGTTGAGTAGAAAAAGGTTGACACTAAGTCCTCTATTTGTTGAGATGAAGAATTTAGAGTTCTTGGCAACCTTTGATTTCTCTTTGGCAGTTGAGTCGATGACCGGTTCTTTAGCATCTCTTGAGCTCAGGCCTACCCTTCTGGATAAAGTTGGGGCTTCGCAGAAGGAAGACCCTCAGATAGTTGAGATTATGGATAAGCTGACTCGAGGGGAGACGTCTAGTCACCTCGCTCGATATTCTGTTGATGACAAGGGTTGGCTGAGGAGAGATGGAAGGTTATGTGTTCCCATGATAGAAGATTTAGTAAGGAAAGTTCTGGAAGAAGCACATCGCTCTAAATTGACTATACATCCAGGCGGGGATAAGATGTACCAAGATATGAGGCGTATTTTCTTTTGGCCTAGAATGAAGAAGGATGTGGCGGAGTTTGTCTCTAGATGTATCATTTGCCAGCAAGTTAAGGCTGAGTCAAAGAAGCCCGGTGGGCTATTGCATCCTCTGGACGTCCCACTTTGGAAGTGGGAAAGTATCTCCATGGACTTTATTGATGGGCTTCCAAGGTCAAGGAAAGGGAATACGAGCATTTGGGTGATTGTGGATAGGCTTACGAAAAGTGCTCATTTTATTCCGGTGAAGAGCAAAAGGACAACATCTGGACTAGCATCAGTATATCTTCGTGAGATAGTACGACTACACGGAGTCCCTTCTAGCATAGTCAGTGACCGAGACCCCATCTTTACTAGTCAGTTCTGGAACAGTTTGCAAGAAGCTATGGGCACGAGGTTGAACCTGAGTACGGCTTATCACCCACAAACGGACGGTCAGACAGAAAGGGTGAATAGGGTACTTGAGGACTTGTTGAGGCTTTGCATTCTGGATTTTGGTGGTACTTGGGAAGACCATCTTCCTCTTGTGGAATTTGCTTATAATAACAGTTATCAGGCAAGCATTGGGATGGCACCGTTTGAGGCTTTATATGGGAGACCGTGCAAGTCACCCACATGTTGGTGGGAGACTACAGATAAGCTTATACTTGGGCCAGACATGATTAGAGATACATCCGAGAAGGTCGAGTTGATTAGGAGACGGATGAAGGCAGCCCAGGACAGACATAAATCCTATGCTGATAAGCGAAGATCCGATTTGGAGTTTGATGTTGGGGATATGGTTTTCGTAAAGGTTTCTCCTTTGCGGAATGTGGTCCGATTTGGAGCTGTTGGGAAGTTAGCACCGAGATTTGTTGGACCCTTCCCTATCATAGAAAGAATTGGGAAGATGGCTTATAAAGTACAATTGCCCGAGAAGCTGTCCGGAGTGCATAATGTCTTTCATGTCTCGCATCTCCGGAAGTGTTTGCATAAATCAGCAGAGATTGTGGAACCAAGTGTTTTGGAAGATGTGGAAGTGGAGAAAGAAGCTACTTTGAGGAGAGCCCCGATTCGTATCTTGGGGACAGAGACCAAGAAGCTAAGGAATCGTGAGGTCAAATTGGTGAAGGTTCAATGGAGTGAAGCCGAAGAAGACGCAACTTGGGAAACCGAGGAGAAGATGCGTAGGCTTTATCCATTCCTTTTTGAGGGTACACTCTCAATCTCTTTTCTTTGTTAGCATATCTTTCTCTTTGCTATCCATATTTATCTAGTTTATCGTGTTAATCTTGTCATGAGAACCTTAGGTAGAAACCCTTTGGATGAAACATGTGTTTGAAACATGTTATGCTTGATGGTTGCAAGTGGTTGCAAGTGTTTGCAAGTGGTTGCTCGTGGATGCATTATACACGATTAGGCACTAGATCGGCTCGCACACTCCTCATATTGCATATGCATGAGTGTTTATGTTTATTCATGGATGAAAATTGTGTGTTATCACATGGATGTTGCATATGGGTGTATGTTATGTGCACACATATAGATATTATACATTATTTTAGGAATTGCATACATGTGGATACATTTCACTAACATATTTTGCATTGATCCTTGCATTAGATAAGTACATATACACACACCTTTGCATATGTTCATACAACATTTAGAATCTTGTAAGGACAATGATTGCGCGTGGATGATGTTTTGAGTAGATGGATGATTGGATGGTAGGATACGTCCTTCCTAACTTGAAGATTTCGGGGACGAAATCATTTAAGGAGGGGAGGATGTAACAACCCGTATTTTCAATAACCTGTTAAGATATAAATTGAGGCAGAATTTAATTTAAAAATCTGAATCAAGGGAAACAGGCTATGCCATTGCGTTCGTCTCGGAAAAATACGCGAAATAGAGTCCGAGTTTTCGAAAATCGGAGTCAGTATGACCCAGTTAAGGCCCATTTAAGTTTTCAGAAATTTCCATAATAAAGACAGATTTAAATTTTAAATTAAAAACAAAGGATAAGGCACAACTGGCGTCAGCGGGAAAATTCCCGCCAAGACCCCCAAGTCGACAGGCATGTCGACAGGGGTCTAAGGGGGTCGACTGCCCTGTCGACAGCCCTGTCGACACGGGGTAGCCAGGCAGTTTTGCCTGGCGCACCATTTTGATCTGGGCTTGGATTGTGTGGCTTGGTTCTAGAGAATTCCGAAAACTGACGGGCCTAAACTAACCTAGGGTTAATCCTAGGGCTAAAAACACTCTAATCTTCTATAAATAAGACCCTAATCCTACCCTAAAACCTCATTATTCAATCTAGCAACCAAACTATGTCAAATTGATTTCTCAAATGGCCTCCACCTAAAAACCCTAGCCTCCAACCTCTTCATAAATCACTCCTATGAAGATTATGATATTCATACAAGCATTTCTAAGATGTATGAATGATCATTAGCTTGCATACATCATCAAGTTGCAAGTTTTATTTGCTAAGCTAGAGTTTTTGGGATTTTTGTTAATTGGAGCTTTGTTTTGGGTTTGTATATGCTTGCATAAAGGGCTTCTCAATCTTTATTAGTAGATTTGTGTCTTCATAATATTAGTAAGCCCTCTTACCTTCATTTTAGAAACTCTAAAGTTAATATGTGATGAAAGTTGGGATTTATGCATGTTTAATAAGTAATGCATGCTTATGCGAGTTCCCCATGCTATGTTATGCATGTTTAATAAGTTATGCATGCTTATGCGAGTTCACCATGCTATGTTGTGCATGTTTAATAAGTTATGCATGCTTATGTGAGTTCACTATGCTATGTTACACATGTTTGATAAGTTATGCATGTTTATGCAAGTTCACTATGCCATGATTAGCAAGTTTAACAATTATGCATGTTTATGCAAGTTCACTATGCCATGATTTGCAAGTTTAACAAGTTATGCATGTTTATGCAAGTTCACTATGCCATGATTTGCAAGTTTAACAAGTTATGCATGTTTATGCAAGTTCACTATGCCATGATTTGTAAGTTTGACAAGTTATGCATGTTTTATGCAAGTTCACCATGCTAAGTTATGCAAGTCCAACATGTTATGCATGTTTATTATGATATGTAAGATTCATCTTGTATGTTAGGCCAAGTTCCCTCTTTCTATTCTTTATGCGTTATGACGAATATGTAAGCGATAGGATGACGTTGGGGGTTTGGGTAAAACTTAAAAATACATGAAAATATAAGATTGGGAATTTACCTATTAAGTTAGGTCTACCCCTTGGGAATTTACCTATTAAGTTAGGTCTACCCAAGTATTTGTTAAACTTGTAATTATGTTTTGAAATTAAAGTGGACATGGCACTTAGAGAACATAAGTGTGGCCAACTCGAGGTTGGGTTGAGTTTGTAGCATAAACCTACCCGGAACCGACCGGCTTAACTAGTGGCTACAAGCAATAGGACCCAATGTGAGTAGTTGGTCATGTTGCACGTGAAACCCGAGGTTAGGCTAAGTTGTGGTGTAAACCTATCCGGACCCGCCCGGCCTAACTAGTAACCACAACAAGGTCTAATGTGAGAGGTTGGGTGCATTAAATTAATTAATGCCTCATGATTAGGGTTAAGTCATGGCCCACTAAAACTTAACCAATTTTTGGGGATACGAGGGATTAGATGGGGTTAAGTGGTGAACTGTTGGTTACACTTAACTAATTTAATCCATGATTAGTGAGGGGTTAAACCACACTTAACCCTCTTGGAAAACCCTAGCAACGTGGTCTGTTCCAGCAGTAATCCCAGTTGGGTATCATTCACAACCCTAGAGGCTAGGCTAGGGCGGGGGCACGATTACTGGACGGATGTAAGCGACCAAAAAGCGACGGCTGAGTGGTACAGCGGTGCGGGTCCAGGCGGGCTACGGACGTGCACGTAGTCCGGTGTTGGACAAACTCGAGGCACGGGTACCAGTAGGTTTAGACTGTGCATTATTGCTTAGGTGTCTGGGGTTGACACCCGAGGGCTTGATACACCCAAAGGTGGACCCAGCACAGTCTGACTACAACCATATGTGGGCCGTATGGACACCAACACTTGACGTGTTAGGTTTATAGGGAGCCGATCGACTAGACCGTTGGGCTGGGCCTTATATTAAGGTCACCTCATGTTATTAGGCCAAAGTCTGGACTGAGGGATCAATACCTGTTATGTTAGTTTGCTAGTACACTGTGGTGCAAGCTTAATCTTCTCTATGTGATGACACCTTTATCTATTGACAGTATGTTCATCTCAGTTTCCATCATGATGTTAACTTTATTAGTTTATAGTCTGATCGTAGTAGGGCTTACCAGTCTTTTTGACTGACCTGTTTCTTTCGCTTCTTTTCTTCCGTTTCCCCCCCCCCCAGGTTCTCAGGGAGGGAATAGTGGTGCTTAGCTTGGATCGCTTGCTTGTTTGCTGGATAGCTCATGTATGCCTGGACATTGAGCTCGCTATGGTTTATCATCTTTATTTTGGGGATAGCACTATGTATTTCAGTATTTCTGTTTATGATGTACTAGACATGTTTATTTTGGCAGTTGACTTTATGATGTACTAAACTTGTTTTGAGATGGTTTGAGATATTCCGCTGTTTTATTCTCACTTACTCTGTTTTACATATATATTTATGTTCTTGTTCTGCCTTGATATATCATTATGCATGCTTACCCAGTACTAACGCCCCCCAGAAGCTAGTGCCCCCGAAAGAGTGACCCTAGCGGAGGTGGGGTGTTACATGTGAGGCTCGCGAATTCACGTTATACACAAAGCTACGCCACAGAGGTCGTGCTTTGATCATCAACCACAAGACTTTGCTTTTCAACAGAAGCCTTGATCCATTGCCACTTAGGCGTGCCACACAGGCAATTCATGCCATGCGACTGATGTCCATCGATATGCAACCTCTGAGCTCGTACGTCTCAGAGAAGGGCGTTAAGAAAGAGAATAAATTTTCCGCCGCCAAATAGATGTATATTTAATAGAGATCAATCAACACAGAATAAAATCCAATGTCAGACACACAATCCATTTACAAGTTCGTTCTGGGTCTGAACGAAACCGAAGGCACTTTCCTCGCATATCCATCGATCTCCAAGTACGTCTGGACGACCACCAACTGATTCCCTCATCTTGGGTGTACAGCCCAATCAAGATCATCAGTAATCACCCAAACGATGTGAAGACTTCCGGTCTTTAACCACCGTCTTCATCTTCGACTTATCGTCGAATCAGTTATTCAGAATGGGTATAAACCTGGTTTTTCCGAACAACCCGCGTATATAGTAAACAAATGTTACACAAATACAACATACGCCTCATTCCAATTTAGTAGCTATTAACCGTAAATCAACAAGAGAACAATTTCCCAAATATTAACCCCGAAGGCCGAAACCAACATCAGATCAATACCCAGGAAACCATTCTTCTTAGCTAACCTACAACTAGTTTCTAAATTTCATATTCTTAGGGAAAGGTTCCCATTAATTTTATCCAAGATAAATTCTTTGAATTTATTCTTTAATCTTCCTTTGGATGTCATTTCAACCTAAATTATGGTTTTCCAAACTAGTCGAGATTAGCGAACCGCACCGAAGTAATTATTTATTTTATTTCCCAATCCCAACCTATTCATCCCATGAAGCAAAACTGGTAATACTCCATATCTAACACCACGGTGTTATCGGTAAAATTAATTACCATTTCACGTTCAAATCTAATTAAAGATTTAACTATCGCTTTGGAGCAAAACTGGTGATACTCCATTTTCGCTCATTTTCCAAATTTGATAGTTTAGATTATCAATTCACATTTCAATCTAATTGCAGATTCATTAAAACTCCTTTTACTGGGTTAAAGAACTAATGTCATTTAAAACACAGTTCACGACAAACCCAAATCACATTCTATTTATTATCGGGTTAAAGAACTAGTGTTATTTAAAACACCGTTCACGATAAACCCACAAATCAATTCTAATTAAAACCCATTTCAAATCCAATTTATTTATTTAAAAATAACTGGGTTTTAATTTTAGTTCAAAACTAGTTCATTTCGATAAAAATCTATTTTTATCTTTTCAAATATGGAGTTTTCATCCCAATTTTTCCCAAATCATTTCTTATGATTTCACACAAATTATTACTATTTTTAATAATTTTATCAAGGCCCGTACAGTCGATTTCCACCAATGGCCATCGAACTGCACTTACAACGACCTTTTCCAAATTTAATTTGGACATAATTCCAATTCCAACCGTTAGATTTCAAATTTCTAATATTAGTTAGAAAGCTCTTTTCGATACGAACCCAACGGTTCCGGTTTTAGGAGAATCCGACGGTCGGATCTCCCGTAATTGTGAAGACCCGTAACTTCCCCGTAAAGGAAAGCGTCGGATAGTTCGAGAACAAACCACAACAGAACGCATATAGAAGAACATTTCATTGTATATAACAACAATGCATCAGATTACAAGAATATACAGAGTATAAAAGAATATTACACAGAAATATCAGAGATTTAAATTACATTTAAATACATAGCAGCGGAAAATAATACAATACACAACTAGAATGAGATATACGGATACAAAGCTTCCCGGATATCGTTCCAGTCGTAAACCAGGATCCTGTGAATATAAATCTGCAAAACCAAAACTACTAGCTGCCCGTGTCAAAATAAGGGCACCCAGAGTTTAGGTCAAAACAATAAACTCCAGGTCAGTCATGTGACTGGTGTGAGAACTAAAGCAGTTATAAATCTTTATTTTCAAAGCTAGGTAAAACAAGGGACCACGCCGTATAACACGGAACGGGTTTCCTCCCAAGAATACCAGTGCATAAGACAAACAACGCAATGCTAAATAAAGAAAAATGAAGCTGTTATAAGACCCAGGTCCCATCACACAATGCAACGCAGTCGAGGATAGGGTTTTCCCTTATAACAGCCAAAGAATGCTTGATACGTTTAAAACAAATCATTTGATACTATTATAAGTGCATAGAGTATAAAACAACTTCAAATCATAAGTATCAATCATAGGCGGCATGAATGCCCCATACCACTATGTCGCCATATATAGGTTTACAAATAAAACCGCAAATGTCACGTATTTGGAAATTGGGTTTCCATCTATGAACCGAGGCTAGGGGCAAGATCCTCAACCGATTCGAGACGCTCTAGCCCGCCCCTCAGGAACAGCCGCAACTGCCCCTTGGATCGTCAGGGCCGGTCCACACGGAGTGGATTATTATGCCTGAACAATACGTCTCCCCACCCTATGGGGTGTAAGTCTGGTCCGTCAGCCGACCAGAATGCATTCGGCCGAAACCGATATAACCGAGGCGCCTCGCAACAGCAACAACAACATAAGTCAAACTCGTCAGGGCGTGTAAAACCACTGACGCCACTTCTAACTAGAAAGAAACGCATGCCCTCCCTGAGGTCCGTCTCCCGTTTTTGATTCATACCGGGTGTGAAACTCGCGAATCAAACGTTACACAAAGCTACGCCACAAAGGTCGTGCTTTGATCATCAACCACAAGACTTTGCTTTTCAACAGAAGCCTTGATCATTTGCATCTTAGCATGCCACACAGGCAAGCCATCCTATGCAACCGATATCAGTCACACAGAATGAAATCCGATGTCAGACACACAGTCCATTTACAAGTCCGTTCTGGGTCTGAACGAAACCGGAGGCACCTAGTACCCCGCATATCCATCGATCTCCAAGTACGTCTGGACGATCACTAACTGTTTCCATCTTCTTGGGTGTACAGCCCAATCAAGATCATCAGTTATCACCCAAACGACGTGAAGACCTCCGGTCTTCGACCATCGTCTTCGTCTTCGACTTATCGTCGTATCAGTTACTCAGAATGGGATAAACCCGGTCTTTCCGAATAACTCGCGTATATTTTAAATAAGTGTTACACAAACACAACATACGCCTCATTCCAATTCATTAGTCACTAACCGTAAATTAATCAAGAGAATAATTCCCCAAATATTAACCCCGAAGGCCGAAACCAACATCAGATCAATATCCAGAAAACCATTCTGCTTGGCTAACCGCCAGTTAGTTTCTAAATTTCACATTCAAATCTAATTACAGATTTATCTATCGCCTGGAGCAAAACTGGTGATACTCCATTCTCGATCTTTTCAATCTAATTAAAGATTCATTAAAACTCCACTTAGTTTTAATCATTATCTGGGTTAAAGAATCAGTGTCATTTAAAACACGATTCACGATAAACCCAAAATCACATTCCATTAATTATCGGGTTAAAGAACAAGTGTTATTTAAAACACTGTTCACGATAAACCCAAAAATCAATACCAATTCAATTCCAATTAAATATCATTTAATTGGTACACTTCATTAAATCTAAATAAAAAGATTTAATCTTTTCTCAACTGGGTTCAAGAACAGTGTTAGTGAAGACACCATTCACGACAAACCCAAATCACATTCGATATTCAATACAAGGCTCTGAATAGAAAATATATCGGCTTATATTCAATATCGAATTCTACGACTAACAAATGTCGTATTGGAAATAACGATACAAATATATATCTTTCAAATTTCCATAACAACACCTGTAATGTCACGAATTCCAACATCGAAATATTCCGAAGACAATTTCGATTCAAATCCACTCCAATGCAATCATTGGAAATTTTGGTTATTTTCAAAACCATTTCAAATTCAATTTATTTATTTAAAAATAAATAGAATTATAATTCTAGTTCAAAACTAGTTCATTTCGATAAAAATCCATTTTTTTATCTTTTCAAATATGGAGATTTTCACCCCAAACTTTCACAAATCATTTCTTATGATTTTACACAAATTATTACTATTTTTAATAATTTTATCAAGGCCCGTACAGTCGATTTCCAACAATGGCCATCGAACTGCACTTACAACGACCTTTTTCGAATTTGATTTGGACGTATCTCCAAATCCAACCGTTAGATTTCAAATTTCTAACATTAATTAGAAAGCTCTTTTCGATACGAACCCAACGGTTCCGGTTTTAGGAGAATCCGACGGTCGGATCTCCTGTAATGTCCGTTTGAAATAAATGGTCGAAATTCGCGAACTGCCGCGGCGCGGCGCGTTCTATTCAGGCCATTATATTATATATAATATATATAATATATATTTCGTCGATTTCTATTTAAAACGAATTATATAAATAGTTTTGAATTCGTTTCAAAAACATTTTCAACTTCCATTTCAATTCAAATCAAAATTGAATTCTTCTCTATAAATTCGTTTTAAAATTCATTTCTATTCAATTCGAATTTCAATTCAATTTGAATTCATTTCAATTCGCTTTCTATTCCATTTGAATTCGTTTTCAATTCAATTCATTTCGAAATCGTTTTCAATTCATTTCATTTCGAAATCGTTTTCAATTCAATTCATTTCGAAATCGTTTTCAATTCATTTCATTTCGAAATCGTTTTCAATTTATTTTGAATTCGTTTTCAATTCAATTCATTTCGAAATCGTTTTCAATTCAATTCATTTCGAAATCGTTTTCAATTCATTTCATTTCGAAATCGTTTTCAATTCAATTCATTTCGAAATCGTTTTCAATTCATTTCATTTCGAAATCGTTTTCAATTCGATATAAATATCGTTCACGTCAAAATGGCGTCCATACACGGCTTCATAAATTTCTATTTTCAAATATTCTATTTCAAATATTTCTTTTTCAAAATAGTTGTTATTATCAAAATATTTCGTTCAACACATGACCAATCTCAATGAATGAGTACTGTCAACACATGAACTTTTATTTTATAATATTCTTTATTTTTCAAATTGGAATGAGGCCCAATCAATTACCATATAAAGTTAATTATATGGATTTTCATACAACACATGTATATCATAGCATTGAAAAATAATCAACCATCAACCAAAGTGCACTACACTGCATAAGCATCAAATACAGATATTCAACGCTTATAACAGCCTGTCAATCAATCGATCGACATATTTAATCAATCAGGATGAGTGAACTGCATATTTCATCCTAACACCCGTGTGGGGTTTCAAACAATCAAACACAGATTTTATTTGTGCAGTTGGGCGATGTGTGAAATTTATCGACCCAATCAATATCATTCAAATAAGTGTACATAAACAAACCATCTGGTTTGTAAATGAATATTTATTTATTCACTTCACTATTTTCATATTCACGTTAAAAATTATATTTTTAACGATAAAACATTTTATTTCAACCTATGAATTTCTATTCAATTCATTTATTCAATAAAATGATATTTTTATTTTTCTAACATGTTTTAGAAAATTTCGGCGGCATAACGGCACGATACTAGAAACGGGACAAGGCCTAGCCTTATCCCCGGTCTAGTGAAGGCCCACGCCATTCACACATCAATCAAATCAATTCGTTATGCAAACCGCAAACTTTGGAGTAAGGATCTAACCTAGCCTTACTCCTTCGCCTTATAACGGCGCACGTCTAATCCTAACCAATTTATCGATTCGATTTTTCACACCACAAACCACATTCAAACAATATCGCAATCAATCACCAAACTGTCAAACAAACAAGTCCATGGTCTGTGGACGATTGTGTCGGGTGCTACTAAGCACCGTCTGCATCCTAGTATATATATATAACTAGAAAATAAATAGAAAGGTGAGAAATTCTCACCGATTAGCTATCCTAGCTCCACGGCACTTCATTGATAGAAATCTTCATCGCTATCGCATCTTCGTCATCTTCGCTGCCCGTAGCCACTACATATGTAAAAATCGAATTTTTACTATGCTATTCAATATATAAAATCGAATTTTGACTTCGCTATTCAATATATAAAAATCGAATTTTTTTTCTTTTGCAAGTTCAAATCTTTTTCTACTAAAAGATTAAACTTTTTTTCCTATTTTAAAGTTCAAAATAAAATCAGTTTTTCGCTTTCATAAAAATGCAGTTTTTTCATAACTTAAAAAATAAAAATACAGTTTTTGCCTTATTTAAAAATTCAGTTTAAAAATCATTTAAAAATCAGTTTTCTAATCTAAAATAAAATTCAGTCTTAAACCTAAAATAAAATTCAGTTTTAAACCTACCTAAAATCAGAATTTTAAAAACATAAAAATCGGTTTTTAATATTAACAAAATCAGTTTTATAAATTAAGTAAAAATCAGTTTTATAAATAAAGTAAAAACTTACAGTTCGAAAGGGGGGGGTTCACCACCATCGGAGAGGCTTCGGGTGGCTCTGGGTCGGCGGCAGGAGGAGGCGGAGGGTTGGGGCGGCCTTCAGTTCGTCGGCGGTCATCACTGTGGGGGGGGAAAGCTCTGGCGTTTTCGTCTTCGATTCGAAGGGAGGAAGGAGATGAGCTAGAGGGGAGAGGAAGGCGCGACTTTAGGGGGGAGCGGCGGTCCATCGTCGGCGTCAGCAAGGGGGAGGAAGAGGCGTCGCGATCTGAAACTGGAAGGGGTTTTTTTTTTTTTTTTTTTTTTTATATTTTGACCGTGGTTTGACTTGTGAGGAAAGAGAGAGCTCAAGGGGGTTATATAATATTTTAATTATTTAAATAATTAATTTCTCCATAAAGTAACTTTAAATTTCGATCTCCGAACGAGGCCCAATGACTGTCGTCCCTAGCTAATTACCCCCATTCCGAATACAATGGGATATGTTTCATAAGCCAGTTCGGCTGTTACGCTCAGTTTTCGCTGAAATTAATGTATAAATCTATATATTCAATTTTAAACGTACATTTCAATTTACCGGGGTCACATACTAACTTTAAAAATTCTAGAAAAATATTTTCTAGCTTCGTATTGACGATACGGTCCTAACAAAACTAGTTTCGTCGAAATCTGAGACCGTTAGAAAAATGGCCAATTTCCAGTCGATTAAAATCAACTGAAACTGGTCAAACGCGTTTTCCTTTGCCACGCTCACATATTGATTCGAAAAATTATGAAATTTGAAATCTAGCAATAACTTTACATCACGGACCCAACAAAACTGGTTTCGTCGAAATCCGAGGTCGTTTGCAAAATGTCCATTTTTAAGGGCCTGAATTCCATAGCGACTATTCAGAATTTTCAACTGGACATATCTTTTGATTCCCGCTAAGAAATTTTGATCATTCGGGTTCGTTGGAAAGATATTCACTATTAGATTCCATTATTTTTGGTTTCACTAAAATCCGGATTGTTTTGCACCCGGTACATTCAATTGAAGTTTGAAATCGAATTATCGAACTACCGCGCCATTTTCAATTCTATTTATAATTATATATAATTATTTATATTCTAACGACGACGCGTATAATATATACGTTCGAATATATTCAAAATAAATTTCTCGTCGATATTATTTAAAATAATTCATTTTAAATAATCTAAATTCGCTAAAATGGCCAAAATAAAAATTTTAAACTGGCCCAGATTTTACGGGTTGTTACAATCTCCCCCACTTAAAACTTTTCGTCCCCGAAAAGGAACAAAGTCGAAAGTGGTTTGATTATTCAGCTCCACATTTGATCTGGCTTCCATTCTCCAACTCTTTAGTTTCTGAGAATTTTTAAAATTTCAAAAATTTGGCTAACACCCTAAATTTTTGAAAAATTTCGCCATAACCTCCCCTGCACCGGGAGCATCGGGAAATTGCAAATAGCGTTCCCGGTCCTTCAGATCTCAAAAAGAAAAAGAAAAAGCCAAGCGGCTAGCCAATAGGCTCATAAAATCATCATCACCCAAACAAAACAGTAAATTATGTAATAAACATGTACCTATTTGTCGGGCAAACAAATTTTATTCTCTGCTCTAGCCTCCTTGCTATGACCTGTTCAATGATATATATGTATATGCAAACAAATGCGACCAATTTTCAATAGAGTTCAATATTTGATTCAATTAGGCATAATTGTTCAAAATTAGCAAACAATTAAACAAACAACACAAACTTCAATCAATTAGTGGATTAACGTTTCAAATTCATAATTTCGATATATATACAAAAATCAGATTTTTGATGCCAAATCACAACAATTAGCCCTATCTAATTTTGGTTCTCACACCAGTCAATAGGAAATATATAGATATCAAACCTTCGAAACACGAACATAAATGTTGATGATGCGATCGCTATCATCAATATCATCTCCGGGCGACTAGGGTGTGGTGCTATATCTATCCAATATATTAAAACTTCGAATACACGCTAGCTAGGCGCATACGCAAAAATCTTTATATTTTGGATTGTCCTAATCAATATAAAATAAATAATCAAATACGAATAATTGATTTAAATTTTCAAATCAAAAATCGTTTTCATTTTAAAAATATACTCTTCACACTCGTTCTAGGATACTACTGATCCCATCTCTAACGAGTCATTCCATTGGATATTACTAATCCAATATCTGATGAATTCCTTCGTACGGTTCTAATGTGTCTTGTTCTCTGCTTTGTAAACCAAAGCTCTGATACCAACTGTGAAGACCCGTAACTTCCCCGTAAAGGAAAGCGTCGGATAGTTCGAGAACAAACCACAACAGAACGCATATAGAAGAACATTTCATTGTATATAACAACAATGCATCAGATTACAAGAATATACAGAGTATAAAAGAATATTACACAGAAATATCAGAGATTTAAATTACATTTAAATACATAGCAGCGGAAAATAATACAATACACAACTAGAATGAGATATACGGATACAAAGCTTCCCGGATATCGTTCCAGTCGTAAACCAGGATCCTGTGAATATAAATCTGCAAAACCAAAACTACTAGCTGCCCGTGTCAAAATAAGGGCACCCAGAGTTTAGGTCAAAACAATAAACTCCAGGTCAGTCATGTGACTGGTGTGAGAACTAAAGCAGTTATAAATCTTTATTTTCAAAGCTAGGTAAAACAAGGGACCACGCCGTATAACACGGAACGGGTTTCCTCCCAAGAATACCAGTGCATAAGACAAACAACGCAATGCTAAATAAAGAAAAATGAAGCTGTTATAAGACCCAGGTCCCATCACACAATGCAACGCAGTCGAGGATAGGGTTTTCCCTTATAACAGCCAAAGAATGCTTGATACGTTTAAAACAAATCATTTGATACTATTATAAGTGCATAGAGTATAAAACAACTTCAAATCATAAGTATCAATCATAGGCGGCATGAATGCCCCATACCACTATGTCGCCATATATAGGTTT
Organism: Allium sativum; assembly: GCA_030737875.1. Lineage (NCBI taxonomy): Eukaryota > Viridiplantae > Streptophyta > Magnoliopsida > Asparagales > Amaryllidaceae > Allium > Allium sativum. Next base: position 50,283,445 of record CM060916.1, on the reverse strand, counting down.
ACAAATAAAACCGCAAATGTCACGTATTTGGAAATTGGGTTTCCATCTATGAACCGAGGCTAGGGGCAAGATCCTCAACCGATTCGAGACGCTCTAGCCCGCCCCTCAGGAACAGCCGCAACTGCCCCTTGGATCGTCAGGGCCGGTCCACACGGAGTGGATTATTATGCCTGAACAATACGTCTCCCCACCCTATGGGGTGTAAGTCTGGTCCGTCAGCCGACCAGAATGCATTCGGCCGAAACCGATATAACCGAGGCGCCTCGCAACAGCAACAACAACATAAGTCAAACTCGTCAGGGCGTGTAAAACCACTGACGCCACTTCTAACTAGAAAGAAACGCATGCCCTCCCTGAGGTCCGTCTCCCGTTTTTGATTCATACCGGGTGTGAAACTCGCGAATCAAACGTTACACAAAGCTACGCCACAAAGGTCGTGCTTTGATCATCAACCACAAGACTTTGCTTTTCAACAGAAGCCTTGATCATTTGCATCTTAGCATGCCACACAGGCAAGCCATCCTATGCAACCGATATCAGTCACACAGAATGAAATCCGATGTCAGACACACAGTCCATTTACAAGTCCGTTCTGGGTCTGAACGAAACCGGAGGCACCTAGTACCCCGCATATCCATCGATCTCCAAGTACGTCTGGACGATCACTAACTGTTTCCATCTTCTTGGGTGTACAGCCCAATCAAGATCATCAGTTATCACCCAAACGACGTGAAGACCTCCGGTCTTCGACCATCGTCTTCGTCTTCGACTTATCGTCGTATCAGTTACTCAGAATGGGATAAACCCGGTCTTTCCGAATAACTCGCGTATATTTTAAATAAGTGTTACACAAACACAACATACGCCTCATTCCAATTCATTAGTCACTAACCGTAAATTAATCAAGAGAATAATTCCCCAAATATTAACCCCGAAGGCCGAAACCAACATCAGATCAATATCCAGAAAACCATTCTGCTTGGCTAACCGCCAGTTAGTTTCTAAATTTCACATTCAAATCTAATTACAGATTTATCTATCGCCTGGAGCAAAACTGGTGATACTCCATTCTCGATCTTTTCAATCTAATTAAAGATTCATTAAAACTCCACTTAGTTTTAATCATTATCTGGGTTAAAGAATCAGTGTCATTTAAAACACGATTCACGATAAACCCAAAATCACATTCCATTAATTATCGGGTTAAAGAACAAGTGTTATTTAAAACACTGTTCACGATAAACCCAAAAATCAATACCAATTCAATTCCAATTAAATATCATTTAATTGGTACACTTCATTAAATCTAAATAAAAAGATTTAATCTTTTCTCAACTGGGTTCAAGAACAGTGTTAGTGAAGACACCATTCACGACAAACCCAAATCACATTCGATATTCAATACAAGGCTCTGAATAGAAAATATATCGGCTTATATTCAATATCGAATTCTACGACTAACAAATGTCGTATTGGAAATAACGATACAAATATATATCTTTCAAATTTCCATAACAACACCTGTAATGTCACGAATTCCAACATCGAAATATTCCGAAGACAATTTCGATTCAAATCCACTCCAATGCAATCATTGGAAATTTTGGTTATTTTCAAAACCATTTCAAATTCAATTTATTTATTTAAAAATAAATAGAATTATAATTCTAGTTCAAAACTAGTTCATTTCGATAAAAATCCATTTTTTTATCTTTTCAAATATGGAGATTTTCACCCCAAACTTTCACAAATCATTTCTTATGATTTTACACAAATTATTACTATTTTTAATAATTTTATCAAGGCCCGTACAGTCGATTTCCAACAATGGCCATCGAACTGCACTTACAACGACCTTTTTCGAATTTGATTTGGACGTATCTCCAAATCCAACCGTTAGATTTCAAATTTCTAACATTAATTAGAAAGCTCTTTTCGATACGAACCCAACGGTTCCGGTTTTAGGAGAATCCGACGGTCGGATCTCCTGTAATGTCCGTTTGAAATAAATGGTCGAAATTCGCGAACTGCCGCGGCGCGGCGCGTTCTATTCAGGCCATTATATTATATATAATATATATAATATATATTTCGTCGATTTCTATTTAAAACGAATTATATAAATAGTTTTGAATTCGTTTCAAAAACATTTTCAACTTCCATTTCAATTCAAATCAAAATTGAATTCTTCTCTATAAATTCGTTTTAAAATTCATTTCTATTCAATTCGAATTTCAATTCAATTTGAATTCATTTCAATTCGCTTTCTATTCCATTTGAATTCGTTTTCAATTCAATTCATTTCGAAATCGTTTTCAATTCATTTCATTTCGAAATCGTTTTCAATTCAATTCATTTCGAAATCGTTTTCAATTCATTTCATTTCGAAATCGTTTTCAATTTATTTTGAATTCGTTTTCAATTCAATTCATTTCGAAATCGTTTTCAATTCAATTCATTTCGAAATCGTTTTCAATTCATTTCATTTCGAAATCGTTTTCAATTCAATTCATTTCGAAATCGTTTTCAATTCATTTCATTTCGAAATCGTTTTCAATTCGATATAAATATCGTTCACGTCAAAATGGCGTCCATACACGGCTTCATAAATTTCTATTTTCAAATATTCTATTTCAAATATTTCTTTTTCAAAATAGTTGTTATTATCAAAATATTTCGTTCAACACATGACCAATCTCAATGAATGAGTACTGTCAACACATGAACTTTTATTTTATAATATTCTTTATTTTTCAAATTGGAATGAGGCCCAATCAATTACCATATAAAGTTAATTATATGGATTTTCATACAACACATGTATATCATAGCATTGAAAAATAATCAACCATCAACCAAAGTGCACTACACTGCATAAGCATCAAATACAGATATTCAACGCTTATAACAGCCTGTCAATCAATCGATCGACATATTTAATCAATCAGGATGAGTGAACTGCATATTTCATCCTAACACCCGTGTGGGGTTTCAAACAATCAAACACAGATTTTATTTGTGCAGTTGGGCGATGTGTGAAATTTATCGACCCAATCAATATCATTCAAATAAGTGTACATAAACAAACCATCTGGTTTGTAAATGAATATTTATTTATTCACTTCACTATTTTCATATTCACGTTAAAAATTATATTTTTAACGATAAAACATTTTATTTCAACCTATGAATTTCTATTCAATTCATTTATTCAATAAAATGATATTTTTATTTTTCTAACATGTTTTAGAAAATTTCGGCGGCATAACGGCACGATACTAGAAACGGGACAAGGCCTAGCCTTATCCCCGGTCTAGTGAAGGCCCACGCCATTCACACATCAATCAAATCAATTCGTTATGCAAACCGCAAACTTTGGAGTAAGGATCTAACCTAGCCTTACTCCTTCGCCTTATAACGGCGCACGTCTAATCCTAACCAATTTATCGATTCGATTTTTCACACCACAAACCACATTCAAACAATATCGCAATCAATCACCAAACTGTCAAACAAACAAGTCCATGGTCTGTGGACGATTGTGTCGGGTGCTACTAAGCACCGTCTGCATCCTAGTATATATATATAACTAGAAAATAAATAGAAAGGTGAGAAATTCTCACCGATTAGCTATCCTAGCTCCACGGCACTTCATTGATAGAAATCTTCATCGCTATCGCATCTTCGTCATCTTCGCTGCCCGTAGCCACTACATATGTAAAAATCGAATTTTTACTATGCTATTCAATATATAAAATCGAATTTTGACTTCGCTATTCAATATATAAAAATCGAATTTTTTTTCTTTTGCAAGTTCAAATCTTTTTCTACTAAAAGATTAAACTTTTTTTCCTATTTTAAAGTTCAAAATAAAATCAGTTTTTCGCTTTCATAAAAATGCAGTTTTTTCATAACTTAAAAAATAAAAATACAGTTTTTGCCTTATTTAAAAATTCAGTTTAAAAATCATTTAAAAATCAGTTTTCTAATCTAAAATAAAATTCAGTCTTAAACCTAAAATAAAATTCAGTTTTAAACCTACCTAAAATCAGAATTTTAAAAACATAAAAATCGGTTTTTAATATTAACAAAATCAGTTTTATAAATTAAGTAAAAATCAGTTTTATAAATAAAGTAAAAACTTACAGTTCGAAAGGGGGGGGTTCACCACCATCGGAGAGGCTTCGGGTGGCTCTGGGTCGGCGGCAGGAGGAGGCGGAGGGTTGGGGCGGCCTTCAGTTCGTCGGCGGTCATCACTGTGGGGGGGGAAAGCTCTGGCGTTTTCGTCTTCGATTCGAAGGGAGGAAGGAGATGAGCTAGAGGGGAGAGGAAGGCGCGACTTTAGGGGGGAGCGGCGGTCCATCGTCGGCGTCAGCAAGGGGGAGGAAGAGGCGTCGCGATCTGAAACTGGAAGGGGTTTTTTTTTTTTTTTTTTTTTTTATATTTTGACCGTGGTTTGACTTGTGAGGAAAGAGAGAGCTCAAGGGGGTTATATAATATTTTAATTATTTAAATAATTAATTTCTCCATAAAGTAACTTTAAATTTCGATCTCCGAACGAGGCCCAATGACTGTCGTCCCTAGCTAATTACCCCCATTCCGAATACAATGGGATATGTTTCATAAGCCAGTTCGGCTGTTACGCTCAGTTTTCGCTGAAATTAATGTATAAATCTATATATTCAATTTTAAACGTACATTTCAATTTACCGGGGTCACATACTAACTTTAAAAATTCTAGAAAAATATTTTCTAGCTTCGTATTGACGATACGGTCCTAACAAAACTAGTTTCGTCGAAATCTGAGACCGTTAGAAAAATGGCCAATTTCCAGTCGATTAAAATCAACTGAAACTGGTCAAACGCGTTTTCCTTTGCCACGCTCACATATTGATTCGAAAAATTATGAAATTTGAAATCTAGCAATAACTTTACATCACGGACCCAACAAAACTGGTTTCGTCGAAATCCGAGGTCGTTTGCAAAATGTCCATTTTTAAGGGCCTGAATTCCATAGCGACTATTCAGAATTTTCAACTGGACATATCTTTTGATTCCCGCTAAGAAATTTTGATCATTCGGGTTCGTTGGAAAGATATTCACTATTAGATTCCATTATTTTTGGTTTCACTAAAATCCGGATTGTTTTGCACCCGGTACATTCAATTGAAGTTTGAAATCGAATTATCGAACTACCGCGCCATTTTCAATTCTATTTATAATTATATATAATTATTTATATTCTAACGACGACGCGTATAATATATACGTTCGAATATATTCAAAATAAATTTCTCGTCGATATTATTTAAAATAATTCATTTTAAATAATCTAAATTCGCTAAAATGGCCAAAATAAAAATTTTAAACTGGCCCAGATTTTACGGGTTGTTACAGTAATGTCCGTTCGAAGTCAATGGTCGAAATTCACGAACTGCCGCGGCGCGGCGCGTTCTATTCAGGCCATTATATTATATATATAATATATATAATATATATTTCGTCGATTGCTATTTAAAACGAATTTTATAAATGGTTTTAAATTCGTTTCGAAATCATTTCAACTTCCATTTCCAATTCAAATCAAAATTGAATTTTTCATTATAAATTCGTTTTAAATTCATTTCAATTTTAATTCAAATTTCGATTCAATTTGAATTCATTTCAAATCGATTTTTATTCTATTTCAATTCGTTTTCAATTCAATTCTAATTCGTTTTATATTCAATTCAATTCGAATTCGTTTTATATTCAATTCAATTCGAATTCGTTTTATATTCAATTCAATTCGAATTTCTTTTATATTCAATTCAATTCGAATTCATTTTATATTCAATTCAATTTGAATTCGTTTTATATTCAATTAAATTTGAATTTCTTTTATATTGAATTCAATTCGAATTCGTTTTATATTCAATTAAATTTGAATTTCTTTTATATTCAATTCAATTCGAATTCGTTTTATATTCAATTCAATTCGAATTCGTTTTATATTCAACTCAATTCGAATTCATTTCATATTCAATTCAATTCGAATTTCTTTATATATTCAATTCAATTCGAATTTCTTTTATATTCAATTCAATTCGAATTCGTTTTACATTCAATTAAATTTGAATTTCTTTTATATTCAATTCAATTCGAATTCGTTTTATATTCAGTTCAATTCGAATTTCTTTTATATTCAATTCGAATTCGTTTTATATTCAATTAAATTTGAATTTCTTTTATATTCAATTCAATTCGAATTCGTTTTATATTCAATTCAATTCGAATTCGTTTTATATTCAATTCAATTCGAATTCATTTTATATTCAATTCAATTCGAATTCGTTTTATATTCAATTCAATTCGAATTTCTTTTATATTCAATTCAAAAATGAATATAATCGATATAAATATCGTTCGCGTCAAAATAGCGCATCTCTAATCAACACGGCTTTATATATTTCAATAATTTTGTTATTCTATTCAACAAATGAATATTTATTCTATTCAATACATGAACCTATATTTTTGTCAACACATGACTAATCTCAATGAATGAGTACTGTCCACGTGTGACTATTTTTGTTATTTAATATATTTTATAAAAATTATGGTATCTATCGTTTGATTTAAATCAGACTCCAACTGTAAATTAGTAAGAGAACGATTCCCTGAATATTAACCCCGAAGGCCGAAACCAACATCAGATCAATATCCAGGAGACCACTCATCTTATCTATTTTCCAGTTAGTTTCTAATTTTATATCTAATAAAGATGTAAATTTTATTGTTAAAATATTTCATTCAACACATGACTAATCTCAACGGATGAGTACGGTCAACACATGAACCTTTATTTTATAATGATAAAGATGTAAATTTTATTGTTAAAATACTTCGTTCAACACATGACTAATCTCAATGGATGAGTACGTTCAACACATGAACCTTTATTTTATTATATTCTTTATTTTCTAAATTGGAATGAGGCCCAATCAATCACCATATAAAGTTAATTATATGGATTCCATACAACACATGTATATAATAGCAACTATACATAATCAACCATCATCCAAAGTGCACTACACCGTATAAGCATCAAATATAGATATCTAACGCTTATAACAGCCTGTCAATCAATCGATCGACATACAACTAATTATTGGGATTAGTGTATGTCGTATTTTATCCCAATACCCGTGTGGGGTTTCAAATCAACAAACACAGATTTTTATTTGTGCAGTTGGGCGATGTGTAAAATTTATCGTCCCAATCAATGTCCTTCAAATAGGTGTACATAAACAAACCGTCCGGTTTGTAAATGAATATTTATTTATTCACATTCACGTTAAGAATTATATTTTTAACGACCAAATTATTTTATTCAACCTATGAATATATTTTATTATCTATTTCACATCAACATCACAAACAATTTTCACAACACATCAATCAAACAAACAAGCCATCCATGGTCTGTGGATGACGGGTGTCGGGTGCTGCTAAGCACCGTCTGCATCCTAGTATATAAATAACTAGAAAAAGAGATTGAAGAGTGATAAATTCTCACAGATAGCTAATCCAATCATCTCGACTCTTCTTATGTAGAAGTCATCGCCGTTCTCGCCTTTTGTCACTTTCGTTGCCCGTAGCCACTACATATATAAAAATCACATTTTTATATTGTTGCTATGTATATAAAAATTATATTTTTTTAACGTTACTATATAGATAAAAATTCTATTTTTACATCGCTATTCTCTATATAAAGATTTCGCTTTTTCAAATATAAAGATTATATTTTTATATTCTCTATTATATAGAAATTTTATTTTCAATATACTACTTATATAAAAATAGTATTTTATATCTTCTACTATATAAAGGTCATGTTTTTAATACTCTACACAAGTAAAAATCATATTTTTGATTCACTACTTACATAAAGATCAAATTTTTAACACATCTATAATGTAAAAATCATATTTTTGATATATCTATAATATAAAAATCATATTTTTATTCCCTACATCCCATAAAAATTATATTTTTAACCTTTACATATGTATATAAAAAATTATATTTTTACTTTATATAAAAATCAATCCTTTATAAAAATAAAATCTTAACATACAAATCATACGGTATTCTTATAAAGTAAAAATCAAATTTTATAGTATATTTTCATGTCACTATCATTCATGCAAAAATCGAATTTTAATTTTTACACTACAATTATACCATAAATTGAGAATAAAATAAAATGTAAAACTCACTGTTTTTTTTTGCAAAAATCAACGCTTTGTCCAAGGTGGAAGGCTTCCCGCTGTCGGGTCAGTGGCCATCGGGGCGCCGGGGTTCGTTGCTGATGTCTGGAGGTGGGGGTGCTGCTCGAAGAGGTCATGGTGGAGGCTAGGTGTAACGACCCGGGTTTTTGAACGATTAGTTTTAAATATCTAATATCGTTTTAAATATTGTGTTGATAATATAAAATAAATAAATAAATTATATTGGATTATCGATTAAATAATCGAAATACGATTTATTTTGATAATTATCGTAATATGAAACAGTAACAATTGAATTCAGAGTTAAAACTGTATCAAAACAATTCTATAGATTAATATAAATTCTATTTGAATTAGAATGATAATAGTAATTTATTATCGGTGAATTTAATTGTTTAAAAATCAATTTATATTTTATATCGAGTTTAATTTAAATTCATTAATTTAAATTGTTCTCTCTTTTAACAGTCGAATTGAATTTTAGAACTGGTCCCGTTAAGTTCATAATATCGTATAAACTTGGAAACGTCGGTTGTTATGTGTCGATAAGGGTTCGGAACCCCTAAATGTAATTTAAACGGATAAATAAATAAAAAAAAAATCAAAGCAAAATCTTTTCAAAATCTACAAGCCGACCTATCTCTTTAAAAGTACGCAGCTTGTTTTCTCGAGCAGTAAGAGTTGTCTCCTGTTTTCAATATCAGGCAGACATGATTTTAATGGCACGTACATTTGTTTCTTTCCCTTCGCTTATATAAGCTATCGCACCCCTCCCATCTTCATACACAAATCAATTCACGATACCCTTCTACTTTATCTTCCTTCAGTGCCTTCAGTAATCGGAAAACAACCGGAGTCATCTCCATTTTTATTTCTTCAACAATTCGTAACAAATCAAATACTCAGTGAAAGTCAGTAATTCCAGACCCTTTGACCTCGTATGGAGGTAAGCTTCCCATCGACACTCGATTTAGGGCAGCAAAGTCGAGATTCGATTTTGGGGTTTTGGCGACGGGGTTTCTCTGTTCGAACTTGTATGCGTGACAAGAGGTAGCTCGCGACTGAGAAGGGCAGTGTCTGGAGGTTTATCGTGATGTCGTGATGTAGTTGGGAGTTCGCGATGAAGGTTTAGGTGGGAGTTTGACATCGCATGGAAGCTGGGTATGGGTAGTTCGGTTTCGAACCTGGGAGTCACCAATAGGGTTCGCGATGATTTTGGGGTGCGATGTCAGCAAGCTTGGTCGGATTTTGGGAGTACGGTGTTGAGTACAACAGGGTAGTGCGATGGGGTTAGCCGCGATAACTGGAGGGCGATAGTTGAAGAGGAGAAGTCGATCAGTGAGTTTCAAAGCTGATGGGTTTTCTGGCAGTCCGACAACAGTGAAGAAGAAGTACAGTTTGGGAATGGAGATTGTATGCGAACTGTTCGATGAATTGTCTGAGTATGAATGAGGCAAATTTTGGGCTATTTTTGGTAGGAGTGATCGTTGGTTGTGGAGTCGTTTCATGTTGGCTTCGTAGTTGTTCGGGAAATAAGGTTCAAGGTAAATGATTTGGATAGATTCGAAACTGAGAAGGCGCAGCATTTTACCGGATATTCAGTAAAGGAAGAACGAGGTGAGTAAATCTCACTCATCTTTAGAATTATTTTTATTTCATTAAAAAATTGTCTGTTGCTTGTGTGAATGTTTTCTGGTTGTTTTATATATATTAGTTATTTAGGCTATATATATATATATTGGGTTGATTGATTGGTTGGATTCCCGCAGTCTCATTAGCGGATGCCCGCCGTTTCATAGCGGATGATTACCCTATACGCCCCACGCTATGATTAGTGGATGACCTTCTATACCGCGATATTCTGCCACGAAGCAGAATGGGTATTATTTATGTGCTAACATCTGTGGATGCAGGAAAACAGGTTGGAGGAATCCAACTGGATTCCTCAAAAATATATTATCTGTTGTTTATTTGTTTGCATATATATTGTTATATATGATGTGTTAGAAAAATAAATAATTGGTTGCTTTGTGTGTTTTATCACTGGGTTTAAGTAATGATATTTAAAAATATCATGAAAGGATATTTTGAGAATTTAAAGGGAAAATCTATTTTTCTAAAAAAATGGAATTCGAATTTCGAATGGACTAGAAATATTAACTTGTTTTGAATAAATAAAACAGGTAATAAATTTATAAACGTTGTTTATAAATTAATTAATACAGGAAATTTAAGTGATGAATTTATAAACGTGTTTATAAATAAATAATGCAGAGAAGTGAAATCAGCTTATAAACGGTGTTTATAAATAAAGGGGAAAAATTATCATTTTGATAATTTGAATATTTAAATTCAAATATGAATTTAAAAATAGAAATGTGGAATCATTTTAAAGGAGTAAGCGATGAAATTTTATTCTGATAATCAGAATGAAATTTGAACTGAAAATAAATCCGTATGGATTTATGGATTGAATTCGATTAGTTCGAATTCTTTTAAATAAATATATCTAGAATAGAGGTTAGGATTATATCAAATAGAAGTTAAATTAAAATATGAAAACACATTCTATATTTATATAGATAGATTAAAATAAATAGGAATTTCCAAAATGAGATTTGGTTTTGAATAAATTTTGAAATGGACTTGTTTGAATTTTAAACAAGTAGATTTATAAACAAATGTTTATAAAGTTAGTGAATCAATTATCAGGAGATATTCTGTGATTTTTAATTCAGGTATGAATGAAAATATAATTTGAAATCATTTCGGGAAAAAGGAATGATGGGTTTTATTCTGGAATTCAGAATATAAAGGGATTGAATTTCAAATGGGTTTTGAAATGGAAAGCTTGTTTTGATATATAAAGCAAGGAAGTGGATTTATAAATGGAGTTTATAAATCGAGTAAAATAAATTATCATTTGATAGTTTAGAAGTTGATATTTCAAGTATGAATTGAAAAGTGAATTGGAAACGAGTTGGGATAAAACAATTGATGTGATTCAGAATAGAAACAGAATTGAGAAAATCCAAAGGAGTTAAAATTTGGAATTCGACGATATCGATTTGTATAATAAGTTATAAAGAAATTGGAATTTAGAATAGAAATCTAGTTATAAATAAATTTATAACTGAGTAGTGGAAATCGACGATTTGAGATAAATCGGAAATGTCAAGTTGAATTTGAAAAACTAGACTTGGATATATATTTATATATATTCGAACGAGGTTGAAATATAAATTATAAACGACGTTTAAAACGTTTATATTTATATATATAATTAAAACGAACTCGCCGCAGCGCTGCAGTTCGTAAAATTGGCGATTCGAACTTCAATTGAATATACAGAGCGCAATTGAAGTCGGAATTCTTCGAAACAAGAAACGTCAGGACCGATTTGATAATAGCTTTCAAATGAAGGAGAAAAATATGAATTTCGTCGTATAGATTTTGAGATATGTCAAAATCAAATTTTCAGAAAAACAGCGCCAGAATCGTTTTAAAACCATAACGGTTTATTTCATTTTATAAAAGGATTTTTAAGCAAATAAAATCCGAAGTTTTTATTTAGAAAATCTCAGAGTTGAGTTGTAAAATATATGCGAATTCAAGTGGTATAAATGAATATGATTTTTGAAACAGGAACCAGATTTTGATTTATTAAATAGAATTAACTAAATTTAATAGAAACTAGTTAATGAGTTTTGAAGGGATATTGGGGTTTGAATAAGTGAATTCGATTTGAAAATATATTCGGAATCAAAAAGGAAACTAAAATTGAAATTGAAATTCAATTTGGTTGTGAGCAAGTTAAGCATTTTATTTGAACGTGTTATGTTCAAACAAAGAAGTAAATAGGCAAAAAGGGCTAATTAAAGAATATTGAGCGGAACCAAATTCAAACGATTCAAATTTGAACAAATAGATTGAGTTGGATTGAATTAGAAACAGGTGAACAGGTGTTAAACAGATATGGGATGGAGTATATGAAGATTTTAATTTGTGTGCCCGACAAAAAGGTACATGTTTAATTCATATATGAGATTTTATGCGCCGTATCGGCAAGCCACTTGGCTGTTCCTTTTTCTTTTTGATTGAGGAAGATACCGGGAGGCTATTTGAAATTTCCCGATGCTCCCGATACAGGGGAGGTTATGGCGAAATTTTCCGAAAATTTAAGGAGTTAGAATATTTTTAAGATATTTTGATAATTTGAAATCATTATATCGACGTATTGAATTCGATAGTAAAGTGAATATAAAAATCGAATGTTGTAAACAAAAGGGGATAGAGATAAGTGATTGGAATTGTTTCCAATTGCAAATAGAGACATTTTCTAATATATAGAAAATAAAAGAATTGATATTTGGAAACGTTTTCCAAATGGCATAAGAGGCCGAGATGATTATTGAAAATATTTGGTTAACAAATATTGTTAAGGAAATGGAAAAGAGATTTAATTAATGAAATATTAATTAAAAAGGCCAGTGATTTGTTTGATATGTTGGATGAACACTTGTTTTATTCGATAGTTAAATCACAGACTATCGAAGTTTTTTGACCATCGTTGTCAATATGGAGAGACCGGTTGGATCATTATCCGTGAACCACTCCGTATCGGCATAAGCGTTGCGAACCAAGAATGCTGAATATATTGAAGACGGAGTGAAGTGCAAGGGCTTTTCTATTAATAGAAATAGTGCCTTCGGTTTCGTTCAGTCCCAGAACGAACGTATATGGACGAATGTCTGACAGAGTATTTCCAATGATCAAATGGGTTGGTCTGTATGAATATATATGGTTGCAACGGATTTATCCCTTAGCATAATATCCAGAATATTTGTGCAAACTCAACTAGTGATTAACGGATCTGACAATGTGGCATTCAAAGTGATTGTGCTATCAATGAATGGTAAGTATGCGTAGCCTCAGGCCTCAACAACCGGGAAAGGACAAAAATCGGGCAGGCAGCATGGCTATGTGGGTCGCACCCATTAGGATGTATAATCACCTATCTAGAGAAATTCCTTTTGTTTCTAAATCTATCGATTCTGCCCATTCGGGAAACGGTGGTTTGAGTCCAACCGTTGGTGATATACATTCGATACACTCAAGCGAAATGAGTGGTCGGTCATGTGTGGGCCGGGTTGCAAGAAGTTCTTGTTGAACCCAGTGTATTCGCCTCTAGAGATACACAGGCGGAAGGTGGTTTCATACCTTGTCATGTTGGAAATCCAATCTCCAATAAGCGCCATGCGGTTTTTAATTTTATACTATATATGTGGAGCGTGAGATGCAAGCGTTCTGCTATTTGGTTATTTACTTGATGTAGACATTATTATAATATCACTGGATTTTCGTATCAAAGTGTTTTGGGTTATAGTAAGGTAAAAACCGTCCGTGTTTATGTGTGGGCTGGTCTTACTATTATCTTTTCTTCCGAAAAGGATTTTTTAAAGTTAAACAAGTGGTTGGAGTTTACTCACACCAGTCCCATGACTGACCCAGAGTTTATTTTGTTTTGTTTTTCCTAAACTCTTGGGTGCCCAAATTTGTACGGGCAGTCAAGTGTTTCAGGCTTTTACAGATACACTTGGAGGAGCTTGAAGCTGGAGGCTTCAACGTTAGTTATTTAGAGTTACTTCCGCTGAATCAAATGTTATGTGTACTCTGATGATGGTATGTATTTATGTACAAAACAGATTGTATTTCAAAGCTTATGTTATATAATATATTTTATCCGTTCCGCTGTGAGTTTGTGATCTTCATTTTTCTTCTATTCTGATATTTCTTTCTCTCTATTTCTCATCCTCTAACTTCTTTCTATTAATGGTTCGTATTTCTGTGTTATTTGGGTTGGACGTGTGGTGTATTTAGTCAACTCGGATAGCACGGATTTGCGGGTCGTTACAGGTGGTATCAGAGCTTAGGTTGAGCGAACACCTAGGCTTGTGTGACATGTGCTCATTAGAGATAGGGTCAGCAGTACCCTAGAATGAGTTGAGTGTATAGATACGAGAGAGCGTATTTGTTAGTTGATATAAAAGTTGTTTTATATTGTGTTGGCTTGTCTGTTGAGTGGTTTATGAATTCTGGTCGAATCGTGGGACGCCACGAAGTCGATAGGAATTTCTAAACACTTGGCAGAAGATTGAACACAATATTGTTTTGAAGTGGGTGAATGAAATAATTTTACCCAAAATTCTATTTTGATATATAACTAATAATTTTCTAAAATTTGTGGATGTGTTGATTGTTATCATTATAATCAAATTTGATTATAAAAATTGGGATGATTATATATATAACCAAAATAAAACTTGGGAATAACATATACAAATGAGATGAATTAGAATTAGATTCAAACCAGAATTAAGAATTCAAAATCCTGGGAAGTTGAAAATATTTTTCAAAGTATATTAAAATAATATAGCTTTGTTTTAAAAGGATTTGAAAGAAAATCATGGATTTAGAAGTAATAAAGCACTGAACTCACTTCAGTGGCTGGGAAATTATTCTGATGATGATTGCAACATCATCAGTGTTCATTTCCGAGTTTCTAAGTGATGAATTGCTACCTTAGAAAGTTTTTGATAGAAAACAAGTAGATTGAAAATTCAAAGGTTTTGAATTTGAAATGAAAATAAATATATGTATATATATTTATGTGACTTCAGAAGGATTTGAAATAAAATCCAGGGATTTGAATTCTGGAATTGAAATTTAACGTAGACTAGTTAAATGGATTGAAGTGAATCAATTGACTAGAATCAATTTGAATTGGTTTATTGGAATATAGATTGGATATAAATGAATTGATCGTAGATCATTTGAATTAAATGGGTGAAGACCAAAAGTTTGGTTGGAATTAAAGTCATAGAAATATGAGGAGTTGAGTTTCAACATAAGTGAGATGTTGAAAAGAAATGGATTTGTATCATTTTTTCCTACCTTAGCAATTTCGAGGACGAAATTATTTTAAGGGGGGAAGAATGTAACGACCCGGGTTTTTGAACGATTAGTTTTAAATATCTAATATCGTTTTAAATATTGTGTTGATAATATAAAATAAATAAATAAATTATATTGGATTATCGATTAAATAATCGAAATACGATTTATTTTGATAATTATCGTAATATGAAACAGTAACAATTGAATTCAGAGTTAAAACTGTATCAAAACAATTCTATAGATTAATATAAATTCTATTTGAATTAGAATGATAATAGTAATTTATTATCGGTGAATTTAATTGTTTAAAAATCAATTTATATTTTATATCGAGTTTAATTTAAATTCATTAATTTAAATTGTTCTCTCTTTTAACAGTCGAATTGAATTTTAGAACTGGTCCCGTTAAGTTCATAATATCGTATAAACTTGGAAACGTCGGTTGTTATGTGTCGATAAGGGTTCGGAACCCCTAAATGTAATTTAAACGGATAAATAAATAAAAAAAAAAAATCAAAGCAAAATCTTTTCAAAATCTACAAGCCGACCTATCTCTTTAAAAGTACGCAGCTTGTTTTCTCGAGCAGTAAGAGTTGTCTCCTGTTTTCAATATCAGGCAGACATGATTTTAATGGCACGTACATTTGTTTCTTTCCCTTCGCTTATATAAGCTATCGCACCCCTCCCATCTTCATACACAAATCAATTCACGATACCCTTCTACTTTATCTTCCTTCAGTGCCTTCAGTAATCGGAAAACAACCGGAGTCATCTCCATTTTTATTTCTTCAACAATTCGTAACAAATCAAATACTCAGTGAAAGTCAGTAATTCCAGACCCTTTGACCTCGTATGGAGGTAAGCTTCCCATCGACACTCGATTTAGGGCAGCAAAGTCGAGATTCGATTTTGGGGTTTTGGCGACGGGGTTTCTCTGTTCGAACTTGTATGCGTGACAAGAGGTAGCTCGCGACTGAGAAGGGCAGTGTCTGGGGGTTTATCGTGATGTCATGATGTAGTTGGGAGTTCGCGATGAAGGTTTAGGTGGGAGTTTGACATCGCATGGAAGCTGGGTATGGGTAGTTCGGTTTCGAACCTGGGAGTCACCAATAGGGTTCGCGATGATTTTGGGGTGCGATGTCAGCAAGCTTGGTCGGATTTTGGGAGTACGGTGTTGAGTACAACAGGGTAGTGCGATGGGGTTAGCCGCGATAACTGGAGGGCGATAGTTGAAGAGGAGAAGTCGATCAGTGAGTTTCAAAGCTGATGGGTTTTCTGGCAGTCCGACAACAGTGAAGAAGAAGTACAGTTTGGGAATGGAGATTGTATGCGAACTGTTCGATGAATTGTCTGAGTATGAATGAGGCAAATTTTGGGCTATTTTTTGGTAGGAGTGATCGTTGGTTGTGGAGTCGTTTCATGTTGGCTTCGTAGTTGTTCGGGAAATAAGGTTCAAGGTAAATGATTTGGATAGATTCGAAACTGAGAAGGCGCAGCATTTTACCGGATATTCAGTAAAGGAAGAACGAGGTGAGTAAATCTCACTCATCTTTAGAATTATTTTTATTTCATTAAAAAATTGTCTGTTGCTTGTGTGAATGTTTTCTGGTTGTTTTATATATATTAGTTATTTAGGCTATATATATATATATTGGGTTGATTGATTGGTTGGATTCCCGCAGTCTCATTAGCGGATGCCCGCCGTTTCATAGCGGATGATTACCCTATACGCCCCACGCTATGATTAGTGGATGACCTTCTATACCGCGATATTCTGCCACGAAGCAGAATGGGTATTATTTATGTGCTAACATCTGTGGATGCAGGAAAACAGGTTGGAGGAATCCAACTGGATTCCTCAAAAATATATTATCTGTTGTTTATTTGTTTGCATATATATTGTTATATATGATGTGTTAGAAAAATAAATAATTGGTTGCTTTGTGTGTTTTATCACTGGGTTTAAGTAATGATATTTAAAAATATCATGAAAGGATATTTTGAGAATTTAAAGGGAAAATCTATTTTTCTAAAAAAATGGAATTCGAATTTCGAATGGACTAGAAATATTAACTTGTTTTGAATAAATAAAACAGGTAATAAATTT
Source organism: Allium sativum (assembly GCA_030737875.1). Lineage (NCBI taxonomy): Eukaryota > Viridiplantae > Streptophyta > Magnoliopsida > Asparagales > Amaryllidaceae > Allium > Allium sativum. The sequence continues at coordinate 50,266,102 of CM060916.1, read as the reverse complement.
ATAAACGTTGTTTATAAATTAATTAATACAGGAAATTTAAGTGATGAATTTATAAACGTGTTTATAAATAAATAATGCAGAGAAGTGAAATCAGCTTATAAACGGTGTTTATAAATAAAGGGGAAAAATTATCATTTTGATAATTTGAATATTTAAATTCAAATATGAATTTAAAAATAGAAATGTGGAATCATTTTAAAGGAGTAAGCGATGAAATTTTATTCTGATAATCAGAATGAAATTTGAACTGAAAATAAATCCGTATGGATTTATGGATTGAATTCGATTAGTTCGAATTCTTTTAAATAAATATATCTAGAATAGAGGTTAGGATTATATCAAATAGAAGTTAAATTAAAATATGAAAACACATTCTATATTTATATAGATAGATTAAAATAAATAGGAATTTCCAAAATGAGATTTGGTTTTGAATAAATTTTGAAATGGACTTGTTTGAATTTTAAACAAGTAGATTTATAAACAAATGTTTATAAAGTTAGTGAATCAATTATCAGGAGATATTCTGTGATTTTTAATTCAGGTATGAATGAAAATATAATTTGAAATCATTTCGGGAAAAAGGAATGATGGGTTTTATTCTGGAATTCAGAATATAAAGGGATTGAATTTCAAATGGGTTTTGAAATGGAAAGCTTGTTTTGATATATAAAGCAAGGAAGTGGATTTATAAATGGAGTTTATAAATCGAGTAAAATAAATTATCATTTGATAGTTTAGAAGTTGATATTTCAAGTATGAATTGAAAAGTGAATTGGAAACGAGTTGGGATAAAACAATTGATGTGATTCAGAATAGAAACAGAATTGAGAAAATCCAAAGGAGTTAAAATTTGGAATTCGACGATATCGATTTGTATAATAAGTTATAAAGAAATTGGAATTTAGAATAGAAATCTAGTTATAAATAAATTTATAACTGAGTAGTGGAAATCGACGATTTGAGATAAATCGGAAATGTCAAGTTGAATTTGAAAAACTAGACTTGGATATATATTTATATATATTCGAACGAGGTTGAAATATAAATTATAAACGACGTTTAAAACGTTTATATTTATATATATAATTAAAACGAACTCGCCGCAGCGCTGCAGTTCGTAAAATTGGCGATTCGAACTTCAATTGAATATACAGAGCGCAATTGAAGTCGGAATTCTTCGAAACAAGAAACGTCAGGACCGATTTGATAATAGCTTTCAAATGAAGGAGAAAAATATGAATTTCGTCGTATAGATTTTGAGATATGTCAAAATCAAATTTTCAGAAAAACAGCGCCAGAATCGTTTTAAAACCATAACGGTTTATTTCATTTTATAAAAGGATTTTTAAGCAAATAAAATCCGAAGTTTTTATTTAGAAAATCTCAGAGTTGAGTTGTAAAATATATGCGAATTCAAGTGGTATAAATGAATATGATTTTTGAAACAGGAACCAGATTTTGATTTATTAAATAGAATTAACTAAATTTAATAGAAACTAGTTAATGAGTTTTGAAGGGATATTGGGGTTTGAATAAGTGAATTCGATTTGAAAATATATTCGGAATCAAAAAGGAAACTAAAATTGAAATTGAAATTCAATTTGGTTGTGAGCAAGTTAAGCATTTTATTTGAACGTGTTATGTTCAAACAAAGAAGTAAATAGGCAAAAAGGGCTAATTAAAGAATATTGAGCGGAACCAAATTCAAACGATTCAAATTTGAACAAATAGATTGAGTTGGATTGAATTAGAAACAGGTGAACAGGTGTTAAACAGATATGGGATGGAGTATATGAAGATTTTAATTTGTGTGCCCGACAAAAAGGTACATGTTTAATTCATATATGAGATTTTATGCGCCGTATCGGCAAGCCACTTGGCTGTTCCTTTTTCTTTTTGATTGAGGAAGATACCGGGAGGCTATTTGAAATTTCCCGATGCTCCCGATACAGGGGAGGTTATGGCGAAATTTTCCGAAAATTTAAGGAGTTAGAATATTTTTAAGATATTTTGATAATTTGAAATCATTATATCGACGTATTGAATTCGATAGTAAAGTGAATATAAAAATCGAATGTTGTAAACAAAAGGGGATAGAGATAAGTGATTGGAATTGTTTCCAATTGCAAATAGAGACATTTTCTAATATATAGAAAATAAAAGAATTGATATTTGGAAACGTTTTCCAAATGGCATAAGAGGCCGAGATGATTATTGAAAATATTTGGTTAACAAATATTGTTAAGGAAATGGAAAAGAGATTTAATTAATGAAATATTAATTAAAAAGGCCAGTGATTTGTTTGATATGTTGGATGAACACTTGTTTTATTCGATAGTTAAATCACAGACTATCGAAGTTTTTTGACCATCGTTGTCAATATGGAGAGACCGGTTGGATCATTATCCGTGAACCACTCCGTATCGGCATAAGCGTTGCGAACCAAGAATGCTGAATATATTGAAGACGGAGTGAAGTGCAAGGGCTTTTCTATTAATAGAAATAGTGCCTTCGGTTTCGTTCAGTCCCAGAACGAACGTATATGGACGAATGTCTGACAGAGTATTTCCAATGATCAAATGGGTTGGTCTGTATGAATATATATGGTTGCAACGGATTTATCCCTTAGCATAATATCCAGAATATTTGTGCAAACTCAACTAGTGATTAACGGATCTGACAATGTGGCATTCAAAGTGATTGTGCTATCAATGAATGGTAAGTATGCGTAGCCTCAGGCCTCAACAACCGGGAAAGGACAAAAATCGGGCAGGCAGCATGGCTATGTGGGTCGCACCCATTAGGATGTATAATCACCTATCTAGAGAAATTCCTTTTGTTTCTAAATCTATCGATTCTGCCCATTCGGGAAACGGTGGTTTGAGTCCAACCGTTGGTGATATACATTCGATACACTCAAGCGAAATGAGTGGTCGGTCATGTGTGGGCCGGGTTGCAAGAAGTTCTTGTTGAACCCAGTGTATTCGCCTCTAGAGATACACAGGCGGAAGGTGGTTCCATACCTTGTCATGTTGGAAATCCAATCTCCAATAAGCGCCATGCGGTTTTTAATTTTATACTATATATGTGGAGCGTGAGATGCAAGCGTTCTGCTATTTGGTTATTTACTTGATGTAGACATTATTATAATATCACTGGATTTTCGTATCAAAGTGTTTTGGGTTATAGTAAGGTAAAAACCGTCCGTGTTTATGTGTGGGCTGGTCTTACTATTATCTTTTCTTCCGAAAAGGATTTTTTAAAGTTAAACAAGTGGTTGGAGTTTACTCACACCAGTCCCATGACTGACCCAGAGTTTATTTTGTTTTGTTTTTCCTAAACTCTTGGGTGCCCAAATTTGTACGGGCAGTCAAGTGTTTCAGGCTTTTACAGATACACTTGGAGGAGCTTGAAGCTGGAGGCTTCAACGTTAGTTATTTAGAGTTACTTCCGCTGAATCAAATGTTATGTGTACTCTGATGATGGTATGTATTTATGTACAAAACAGATTGTATTTCAAAGCTTATGTTATATAATATATTTTATCCGTTCCGCTGTGAGTTTGTGATCTTCATTTTTCTTCTATTCTGATATTTCTTTCTCTCTATTTCTCATCCTCTAACTTCTTTCTATTAATGGTTCGTATTTCTGTGTTATTTGGGTTGGACGTGTGGTGTATTTAGTCAACTCGGATAGCACGGATTTGCGGGTCGTTACACTAGGTCAAAATCGAAGGAGGGGATACGGTTTAGAGGAGGAGGAGGCCAAGGGGTAGAAGAAGGAAGCAGGGGGGTCGCGCGAGGCCAGAGGCGGTGGCCAGGCGCAGTGGTGGCCACGGGGGCTGAGGCGGCGGTCAGGACTGAAATTGGGGCTAGGGATTTGGATTGGGGAAGGAGGAGCTAACGGGCTTGAGGGGGGGATCTCGATCACCGGCGGCGGCTTAAGGGGGGTGGGGCGACGGTGATGCGCCGCCACGAGGTGGGTAGCGACGGGGATTTACGCGCGTTCTTTTCCCCCCTTTTTTTCCTTTAAAATGAACCGGGGGGGGGGGGGGGGGTCTGAGGAGAGATAAGGGGGGAGAGAGAGAAGAGAGGGGTTTAATTATTTTAATATTTTAAATTTCTAAAATGTTGACTTTTTATTTCGACTTCGAAATAAGACCTACCGCCTGTCGTCCATAGCGTTTTACCCCCATTCCAAACACAATGGGATATGTATCGTAGGCTGATTCGATCGTTTCGATCAGTTTTCGTCAAAATCAACATATAACTCTATATATTGAATTTGAATGCGTATTTCATTTTACCGGGGCCACATACTAACTTGAAAAATTCCAGAAAAATATTTTCTAGCTTCGTATTGACGATACGGTCCTAACAAAACTAGTTTCGTCGAATTCTGAGACCGTTTGAAAAATGGTCATTTTCCAGTCGATTAAAATCAACTGAAACTGGTCAAATACGTTTTCCTTTGCCATGCTCACATATTGATTCAAAAAATTATGAAATCTAAAACCTAACAATAATTTGACATCCCGGATCCAACAAAAGTGGTTTCGTCGGAATCCGAGGTCGTCTGCAAAATTCCCATTTTTAAGGGCCTGAATTCCATAGCGACTATTCAAAATTTTCAACCGGACATATCTTTTGATTCCCGCTATGAAATCTCAATTTTCCAGATTCGTTGGAAAGATATTTCTCAATTAGATTCTATTATTTTTGGTTTCACTAAAATCCCGTTTATTTTGCACCCGGTACATTCATTTGAAGTTTGAAATCGAATTATCGAACTACCGCGCCATTTTCAATTCAATTTATAATTATAAATAATTATTTACATTCTAACGACGACGTATATAAATATATACGTTCGAATTCTATTCGAAATAAATTTCTCATCGATATTATTTAAAATAATTGATTCTAAATATTCAAAATTCATTAAAATTGCCAAAATAAAAATTTTAAACTGGCTCGCTTTTCCGGGTTATTACAATCTCCCCCACTTAAAACTTTTCGTCCCCGAAAAGGAATGAAGCCGAAAGTTGTTTAACAATTCAACTCAACTTCCAGTATTTTGATTACTGCTTAAGTTCTTCAACTTTTCAGTTTCTAAGAACTTTTCAAAATTTTCAAAAATTTGGCTAATACCCTAAATTTTCGAAAAATTTCGCCATAACCTCCCCTGCACCGGGAGCACGGGAAAGTCCCAAAATTTCCATACAGGCTTTCTGATCTCAAAAAGAAAAAGAAAACGCCAAGCGACTAGCCAATCGGCTCATAAAATCATCATCACCCAAACAAAACAGTAAATTATGATAAACATGTACCTATTTGTCGGGCAAACAAATTTTATTCTTCTGCTCTAGCCTCCTTGCTATGACATGTTCAATGTAAGTACATGTATATGCATGGAAATGCGACCAATTTTCAATACAATTCAATATTTGGTACAATTAGGCATAATGGTTCAAAATTACAAACAAATAAACAAACAACTCAACCATCAATCAATTAGTGGATTAACGTTTCAAATTCATAATTTTGATATATATACAGAAAATCATGTTTTTGATGCCAAATCACAATAATAAACCTAATCTAGTTTTGGTTATCACACCAGTCTAATGGAAATATATAGATATCACACCTTCGAAACACGAACATAAATACTGATGATGCTCGTGCTATCATCAGTACCATCTCCGGGCGACTAGAGTGTGATTCTGTATCTATGCAGTATATTAAAACTTCGATTATACGTTCATGACGTGTATACGCGAAATCTTTATATACTCGATTGTCCAAATTCAAAATAAATAAATATTCAAATACGTATAAAACGATTTAAATTTCAAAACAAAATTGTTTTCATTTGAAAAATATACTCTTCACACTCGTTCTAGGATACTACTGATCCTATCTCTAACGAGTCATTCTAATTGGATATTTCTAATCCAATATCTGATGAATTCTTTCGTATGGTTCTAATGTGTCTTGTTCTCGAGCTCTGTAAACCAAAGCTCTGATACCAAATGAAATGACCCGTTACTTCCCCGTGAAGGAAAGAGCGAATACTTTGAGAACAACACACAATAGACTACATGCAGAAGAACATTTCATTGTTATTACAACAATTCCATCAGATACAAGAATATACAGAGTATAAATGAATAAATTACATTCGATAAATATCAGAGATTACAATAAATTACATAGCAGCGGAAAATAATACAAAGCACAACTGAAGGTGATATACGGATACAGAGATTTCCGGATATCATTCCAGCTGTAAACCAGGATCCTGTGAATATAAATCTGCAAAACCAAAACTACTAGCTGCCCGTGTAGAAAATAGGGGCACCCATAGTTTAGGTTAAAACAATAAACTCCAGGTCAGTCATGTGACTGGTGTGAGAACTAAAATAGTTATTCAAAACTTTACTTTAAAAGAGAGTAATTCAAGGGACCACGCCGTATAACATGGAACGGGTTTCCTCCCAGGAATACCAGTGCATATCAATAAACCACGCAATGCTTTTTCGAAAAATGAAGCTATTATAAGACCCAGGTCCCATCACACAATGCAACGCAAGCCGGAGGATAGGGTTTTCCCTTATAATAGCCAAACATGCTTGATACATTTAAAACAAATCATTTGATACTATCATAAGTGTATAGTGTCAAAACGTTTTCAATCATAAATATCAATCCTAGGCGGCATGGGTACCATCTATCAAGTCGCCATACTAGGCTCTACAAATAAAACCAAAATACACGTATTGGAAATTGGATTTCCGTCATGAGTCGAGGCAAGGGGCAAGCTCCTCTCGGCTTTCGAGACACTCTAGCAAATGTCTCAGGACTACACACTCTGGGCAACCCTTGGATGCTTCAGGACCGGTCCTCTCTTACGTTTGAGGATTAATTATTCCTGAACACACGTTTCCCGGTCCTTACAGACCTAAAATCGAGGCGCCTCATCCAACAACCACATAGGTGAAAAGTATATAAATGTCAGGGCTGGTAAGTCACTGACACAACCAAAGCTAGAAAGAAACGTCGTGCTCTCCCTGTAGTCCTTATCCCGTTTTTAACTCATACCGAGGTGTGAGGCTCGCGAATTCACGTTATACACAAAGCTACGCCACAGAGGCCGTGCTCTGATCATCAACCACAAGACTTTGCTTTTCAACAGAAGCCTTGATCCATTGCTACTTAGGCATGCCACACAGGCAATTCATGCCATGCGACTGATGTCCATCGATATACAACCTCTAAGCTCGTACGTCTCAGATAAGGGCGCTAAGCAAGAGAATAAATTCTCTGCCGCCAAACAGATGTATATTTAATAGAGATCAATCAACACAGAATAAAATCCAATGTCAGACACACAATCCATTTACAAGTTCGTTCTGGGTCTGAACGAAACCGGAGGCACTTTCCTCGCATATCCATCGATCTCCAAGTACGTCTGGACGACCACCAACTGATTCCCTCATCTTGGGTGTACAACCCAATCAAGATCATCAGTAATCACCCAAATGATGTGAAGACTTCCGGTCTTCAACCACCGTCTTCATCTTCGACTTATCGTCGAATCAGTTATTCAGAATGGGTATAAACCTGGCCTTTTCGAACAACCCGCGTATATAGTAAACAAATGTTACACAAACACAACATACGCCTCATTCCAATTCAGTAGCTACTAACCATAAATCAACAAGAGAACAATTTCCCAAATATTAACCCCGAAGGCCGAAACCAACATCAGATCAATACCCAGGAAACCATTGTTCTTAGCTAACCTACAACTAGTTTCTAAATTTTATATTCTTAGGGAAAGGTTCCCATTAATTTTATCCAAGATAAAATCTTTGAATTTATTCTTTAATCTTCCTTTGGATGTCATTTCAACCCAAATTATGGTTTTCCAAACTAGTCGAGATTAGCGAACCACACCGAAGTAATTATTTATTTTATTTCCCAATCCCTACCTATTCATCCCATGAAGCAAAACTGGTAATACTCCATATCTAACACCACAGTGTTATCGGTAAAATTAAGTACCATTTCACGTTCAAATATAATTAAAGGTTTAACTATCGCTTTGGAGCAAAACTGGTGATACTCCATTTTCACTCATTTTCCAAATTTGATAGTTTAGATTATCAATTCACATTTCAATCTAATTGCAGATTCATTAAAGCTCCTTTTACTTGGTTAAAGAACTAATGTCATTTAAAACACAGTTCACGACAAACCCAAATCACATTCTATTTATTACCGGGTTAAAGAACTAGTGTTATTTAAAACACCGTTCACGATAAACCCACAAATCAATTCTATTTAAAACCCATTTCAAATCCAATTTATTTATTTAAAAATAAATGGGTTTTAATTTTAGTTCAAAACTAGTTCATTTCGATAAAAATCTATTTTTATCTTTTCAAATATGGAGTTTTTCATTCCAATTTTTCCCAAATCATTTCTTATGATTTTACAAAAATTATTACTATTTTTAATAATTTTATCAAGGCCCGTACAGTCGATTTCCACCAATGGCCATCGAACTGCACTTACAGCGACCTTTTCCAAATTTGATTTGGACATAATTCCAAATACAACCGTTAGATTTCAAATTTCTAATATTCGTTAGAAAGCTCTTTTCGATACGAACCCAACGGTTCTGGTTTTAGGAGAATCCGACGGTCGGATCTCCTGTAATGTCCGTTCGAAGTCAATGGTCGAAATTCACGAACTGCCGCGGCGCGGCGCGTTCTATTCAGGCCATTATATTATATATATAATATATATAATATATATTTCATCCATTGCTATTTAAAACGAATTTTATAAATAGTTTTAAATTCGTTTCGAAAACATTTCAACTTCCATTTCTAATTCAAATCAAAATTGAATTTTTCCTTATAAATTCTTTTTAAATTCATTTCAATTTTAATTCAAATTTCGATTCAATTTGAATTAATTTCAAATCGATTTTTATTCTATTTCAATTCGTTTTCAATTCAATTCTAATTCGTTTTATATTCAATTCAATTTGAATTCGTTTTATATTCAATTCAATTCGAATTCGTTTTATATTCAATTCGAATTTCTTTTATATTCAATTCAATTCGAATTCGTTTTATATTCAATTCAATTCGAATTCGTTTTATATTCAATTAAATTTGAATTTCTTTTATATTCAATTCAATTCGAATTCGTTTTATATTCAATTAAATTTGAATTTCTTTTATATTCAATTCAATTCGAATTCGTTTTATATTCAATTCGAATTCATTTTATATTTAATTCAATTCGAATTCGTTTCATATTCAATTCAATTCGAATTTCTTTATATATTCAATTCAATTCGAATTTCTTTTATATTCAATTCAATTCGAATTCGTTTTACATTCAATTAAATTTGAATTTCTTTTATATTCAATTCAATTCGAATTTCTTTTATATTCAATTCAATTCGAATTCGTTTTATATTCAATTAAATTTGAATTTCTTTTATATTCAATTCAATTCGAATTCGTTTTATATTCAATTCAATTCGAATTCGTTTTATATTCAATTCAATTCGAATTCGTTTTATATTCAATTCAATTCGAATTCGTTTTATATTCAATTAAATTCGAATTTGTTTTATATTCAATTCAATTCGAATTTCTTTTATATTAAATTCAAAAACGAATATAATCGATATAAATATCGTTCGCGTCAAAATAGCGCATCTCTAATCCACACGGCTTTATATATTTCAATAATTTCGTTATTCTATTCAACAAATGAATATTTATTCTATTCAATACGTGAACCTATATTTTTGTCAACACATGACTAAGCTCAACGAATGAGTACTGTCCACGTGTGACTATTTTTGTTATTTAATATATTTTATAAAAATTATGGTATCTATCGTTTGATTTTAATCAGACTCCAACCGTAAATTATTAAGAGAACGATTCCCTGAATATTAACCCCGAAGGCCGAAACCAACATCAGATCAATATCCAGGAGACCACTCATCTTATCTATTTTCCAGTTAGTTTCTAATTTTATATCTAATAAAGATGTAAATTTTATGGTTAAAATATTTCGTTCAACACATGACTAATCTCAACGGATGAGTACGGTCAACACATGAACCTTTATTTTATAATGATAAAGATGTAAATTTTTTTGTTAAAATACTTCGTTCAACACATGACTAATCTCAACGGATGAGTACGGTCAACACATGAACCTTTATTTTATTATATTCTTTATTTTCTAAATTGGAATGAGGCCCAATCAATCACCATATAAATTTAATTATATGGATTCCATACAACACATGTATATAATAACAACGATACATAATCAACCATCATCCAAAGTGCACTACACCGTATAAGCATCAAATATAGATATCTAACGCTTATAACAGCCTGTCAATCAATCGATCGACATACAACTAATTATTGGGATTAGTGTATGCCGTATTTTATCCCAATATCCGTGTGGGGTTTCAAATCAACAAACACAGATTTTTATTTGTGCAGTTGGGCGATGTGTAAAATTTATCGTCCCAATCAATGTCCTTCAAATAGGTGTACATAAACAAACTGTCCGGTTTGTAAATGAATATTTATTTATTCACATTCACGTTAAGAATTATATTTTTAACGACCAAATTATTTTATTCAACCTATGAATATATTTTATTATCTATTTCACATCAACATCACAAACAATTTTCACAACACATCAATCAAACAAACAAGCCATCCATGGTCTATGGATGACGGGTGTCGGGTGCTGCTAAGCACCGTCTGCATCCTAGTATATATATAACTAGAAAAAGAGATTGAAGAGTGAGAAATTATCACAGATAGCTAATCCAATCATCTCGACTCTTCTTATGTAGAAGTCATCGCCGTTCTCGCCTTTTGTCACTTTCGTTGCCCGTAGCCACTACATATATAAAAATCACATTTTTATATTGTTGCTATGTATATAAAAATTATATTTTTATATCGTTACTATATAGATAAAAATTCTATTTTTACATCGCTATTCTCTATATAAAGATTTCGTTTTTTTCAAATATAAAGATTATATTTTTATATTCTCTATTATATAGAAATTTTATTTTCAATATACTACTTATATAAAAATAGTATTTTATATCTTCTACTATATAAAGGTCATATTTTTAATACTCTACACAAGTAAAAATCATATTTTTGATTCACTACTTACATAAAGATCAAATTTTTAACACTTCTATAATGTAAAAATCATATTTTTGATATATCTATAATATAAAAATCATATTTTTATTCCCTACATCCCATAAAAATTATTTTTTAACCTTTACATATATATATATATATAAAATATTATATTTTTACTTTATATAAAAATCAATCCTTTATAAAAATATAATCTTTGATCATAAAAATCATACGGTATTCTTATAAAGTAAAAATCAAATTTTATAGTATATTTTCATGTCACTATCATTCATGCAAAAATCGAATTTCTATTTTTATACTACAATTATACCATAAACTGAGAATAAAATAAAATGTAAAACTCACTGGTTTTTTTTTGCAAAAATCGACACTTTGTCCAAGGTGGAAGGCTTCCCACTGTCGGGTCACTGGCCATTGGGGCGCCGGGGTTCGTTGCTGATGTCTGGAGGTGGGGGTGCTGCTCGACGAGGTCATGGTGGAGGCTAGGTCAAAATCGAAGGAGGGGATACGGTTTAGAGGAGGAGGAGGCCAAGGGGAAGAAGAAGGAAGCAGGGGGGGTCGCGCGAGGCCAGAGGCAGTGGCCAGGCGCGGTGGTGGCCACGGGGGCTGAGGCGGCGGTCAGGATAGAAATTGGGGCTAGGGATTTGGATTGGGGAAGGAGGAGCTAACGGGCTTGGGGGGGGGGATCTCGATCACTGGCGGCGGCTTAAGGGGGGGCGACGGTGATGCGCCGCCACGAGGTGGGTAGCGACGGGGATTTAGGCGCATTCTTTTTCCCCCCTTTTTTCCCCTTTAAAATGAACCGGGGGGGGGGGGGGGGGGTCTGAGGAGAGATAAGGGGAGAGAGAGAGAAGAGAGGGGTTTAATTATTTTAATATTTTAAATTTCTAAAATGTTGACTTTTTATTTCGACTTCGAAACAAGACCCACCGCCTGTCGTCCATTGCGTTTTACCCCCATTCCGAACACAATGGGATATGTATCGCAGGCTGATTCGATCGTTTCAATCAGTTTTCGTCAAAATCAACATATAACTCTATATATTGAATTTGAACGCGCATTTCATTTTACCGGGGCCACATACTAACTCGAAAAATTCCAGAAAAATATTTTCTAGCTTCGTATTGACGATACGGTCCTAACAAAACTAGTTTCTTCGAATTCTGAGACCGTTTGAAAAATGGTCATTTTCCAGTCGATTAAAATCAACTAAAACTGGTCAAACACGTTTTCCTTTGCTACGCTCACATATTGATTTGAAAAATTATGAAATCTAAAACCTAACAATAATTTGACATCCCGGATCCAACAAAAGTGGTTTCGTCGAAATCCGAGGTCGTCTGCAAAATTCCCATTTTTAAGGGCCTGAATTCCATAGCGACTATTCAGAATTTTCAACTGGACATATCTTTTGATTCCCGCAATGAAATCTCAATTTTCCGGATTCGTTGGAAAGATATTCTCAATTAGATTATATTATTTTTGGTTTCACTAAAATCCGGTTTATTTTGCACCCGGTACATTCATTTGAAGTTTGAAATCAAATTATCGAACTACCGCGCCATTTTCAATTCTATTTATAATTATAAATAATTATTTATATTCTAACGACGACGTATATAAATATATATGTTCGAATCCTATTCAAAATAAATTTCTCGTCGATATTATTTAAAATAATTCATTTTAATTATTCAAAATTCATTAAAATTGACAAAATAAAATTTTTAAACTGGCTCGCTTTTCCGGGTTATTACACGTGATGACGATTAACGATATTTATTCGTGTCTATCGCAATTTCGAACACCGTTTATTCACTCCTGCGCTCAATACAAACTCTGTTTGCAACGAAAATGGACATCATGGTATAATTTGACATTACGGTCCTAATGAAACTTGTTTCGTCGAATTCCGAGCTTGTTTGCTCAAACTGCGCTCATTTAGGTCCAAATGGTTATTTTATTTACATTTTATTTTCCCACGCTCACAGAATAACTTTGATTTGCGTGCAACTTGAAATCTAGCAATAATTAGCTGTTGTGGTCCCAATAAAATTGGTTTCATCGAAAACGAAGATTGTTTGAATAAATTTCCTTTTAAATGGTCCAATTTACATTAAAATAGACCAATTTAAAAATACTTCAATACAATATTAATAAATATTATAATTGGTCCTATACGACCAGAATTTCATATATTACCATAATAAAATAACCCAGGCTGAAATCCAAGCCAAAACGATATTTAATAAAATAAAAATCCTTTATTTTATATAATAAATTGATATAATTTATAAAGAAATTCCATAGCGACTATTTTAAAATTTGATTTGGACATAAAATAAAATCTACAACACGAAAACTCGATTTTTCTCTTCCATTAGAAAAATATTATCAAATAGATTCTAGCATTTCTTTTTTCGAGAAAATCTGACTTATATTGGCTCCTGTACAACCATTTAAAGTTCAAATCGCAATATTACGAACTACCGCGCCGCTGCAGCTCATTTTATAATTAAATTATAAGTTATACGTTCAAACGTTGTTAAATAAACGAACGCGTTGATATAATTCAATATTAAACCATTTTAAACTACCTGCTCACATTATAATGCAAACACAACATTTTCCGACTGTTTTGAAATTAAAATATTATTTTATTATTAATATAAATAAAATATTCAAAATAAAATGGTTAAATCCAATTATTTAAATTCAAATCAATATTTTAAATAATAAAATAAATTAAATAATTAGCTAGAAAATACGGGACGTTACACGTTTTAACCCAAGTAAGCGGAATTTTGGAAGTATAACGAATATTTCCTAATTATAGAAATAAATGAGTTCGAGAAAGAGAAATAATTGGAATGTTTTCCAATTATAAATAGAAGATATTTTTCTAAATATAGAAAACATGTAACGACCCGCCATTTTGATCATGCCGATTGACAGAACATGTCAACTCGAAACGTCCAAAACAGCAGATTGTTATTAGCTTCTAGGGCAAAATAGAATAAATCACAGAATCATAGAACACAGACATAGATACAGAGCAATATAATACCTCGCAGCGGAAAAATACAAAATACAATAGTAGTTCATGAAGCTACTAATTAAAAATTTACATCAGAGTTTACAAAAATAACACAGCGGAAGTCTAATACAATAAATAACTGATAACAATCTGAAATAGAATGACAAAGATAACTAAACAGGTAGATATAAATGAGAAAAACCCAATAATCTTCAAACTCCAAGAGTGGATCTCGAAAGCTGTGATAATCGATCTGACCCGAGCAATAATGCAAAACAAAACAACTCGGATCAGGACTAACATTCTCATGGAAGTAAATCAACTCAAATGAAATGTTCGATGAAATGCAAACAGTAACTTAGAGGATGTTTGGGATCACCATCCTCTAAGGATCCGTCAAACTAATACTATATAGTATAATACGCTATATACAATAGTGTCTATCAGTAAAGTAAAAATATCAAAATAGCGTAAGCGGGATTACCATGATTACCCTTACACCGTTTATATATTTCAATAGTATATACAGTACCGTAATTCCTCCATAAACTGGAGGTTGATCAGAGGGCACTCCATATAAAACAGTACAAAACAAAGTCGTAGTGGGCTCTTATAAGGCATGTGACAAAGCACGCAAGGAATGCCAGGGTGGATTCACCGTTTGTAGAGCCGGACTGGTGGTAACGCATAATAGCTACTACCGCCCACCTCGATACACACTCACATAATCAAAAGGGCCCAAATCGAATCTCAACAGTAATAGAATAATATCGAAGAAGTGTACTCGATAAGAGGTATGACCTCACTTGGTCCGTGCATAGCTCCTGTTTTAGCCACATCAAGCTGACTCAAGGTAGTCAGGGTCTCGTAATTAATATGAAATAAAAATGGAGTCGTTCGCCAAATCATCCCCTTCATTCTGGAACTCCACCGCGTACACAGTTGTCAAAGTGGTTTTCGGTATTGGCAGAGAGTATGACAATAGCCGATCCCGGTCTCTTTAACAACCAATCGTTTACATTTTTCACACCGTAGTCATTATTTTATAAATCACTTTATAAAATAGTTTATACGAATTCTCATATTCGAATTTTGAATTCAAAATTAAATATCTAACTTCGAATATATTAAAATTTGAAAACAACTCATTTTAGTCGATTAATGAAATTCGACACTTAGGTTCAAATTTCCTTTATATAATGTAAAACGAAATCTTAAACTTCAATATAAACCAAATTGTCTTATAACTATAATTCAAGTTATATAGTTCAAAACTATTACTTCTACATTTCAAATCAAAATCTTATATTTCCATTCAACCAAATTATGATTTAAAACCATTCTTATACATTGATTTAACAAATTCTTTATTCAAACCAAACGATATAAAAATCAATTCCGCATATAACAGCTATATATTCCAATTCATAATTAATCACTTAAAATTGAATTTAATTCTTATCGACTATAAATTCAAAATAAATCAATTTACCCAATTCACATTCATTTCTTATCAAGGTTCATAATTTAAACCAAATCAAATTCAATTTCTTAAATTTACCAATTCAAGTTCATCTCTACAAATATTCGTATCGATTCCAATTCATAACTTAATATGAGTTCATTCGTTATTCAAATATCATTATATAGATTTACATCTTTAAACTTCGAATTTAAATCGCAAAATATAAACTATCCATCTTGACTTTATTAAAGTTTATAAAATATATATATAAGAAAATTAACTTTGAAAATAGATATGTGTATATATATAAGTTTATAAAACTCTAAAATAAATTAGAAATAGATTATAAACATATGTAAGTTTAAAATAATATAAAAATAGATTTAAAGAAATATTTATAATAATATAAAAAGGTTAAAATACTTATAGGGGTTTAAAATAAATAAATTTATAAGTAAAATCTTAAATAAACATTTAAATCCCTATTTACAAATAAATCATTTTAAAACACATAATTTAAAATATACAAAATAATTTATATTTAAATAAAATATAAATATAAATATATAAAGTCTTAAGTAAATATTTTAAAATAAAACTCATTTTACTTCGAAAACATGACCGACGGTGTCCGTATATAGTTTTCTACCCTATGGTCAAGTGATACGGATATTTATCATTTCAACCCGCAATTGATAAAATTTCTACGGGTCTATCATTTCAACCCGCGATCCCAAATTCAATAAAAATCGTTCAGATCTATCATTTCAACCCATAACGATTTTTCCCTATTCTAATGTTCGTTCGGGTATGTATCATTTCAACCCTTAGTGATTTTCCTAAAACTAGGGTATCAACAATCACATAGTATCAATCACAACATATATATCATCAGTGCAACTACGTGTCATATGAATATATCGTGTCGCATATGAAATGTGCATACATATCAAATCAAACAATTTCTACTAGCAACCTATACATTTCATATAACAGTTCATCATTGATCTAACATCCATGAAATAAATGTGAGTCAGGTGTGAGATAAACTCACCTTTCGTGGCATGGATTAGAGACGACAGACTGATTGACATAGAAAGAGACGACGACTTCTAACGATGACCCGAAATGAATTTAAATCTTGCTAACTGCTCGAGATATATTTTATTTTCATAAGAGGGGCTCGAGAATTTTCAAAGGATTGGTACTGTTGTTGGGTTTTGGAATGGGTTGCGGACACTGTGTTTTGGAACGGGTTTCAACTCAACACCAAACTCGACCCAAAAGTAAACACGACAAATTTATTTATAAAATATTATATAAATATTTCCATACATATACACAAAAGTAAAACGTACATATTCAAAACACACACCATAATACATCAAACCATCAATATATTATAATTTATATATCACACTAAAACCATATTATATATGTATACATATATAACCATTTAAACAAATACATACATAAACATTTTTTTTAACAGATAATTTTTCAAAACAAAACTCAAAGTAAAACACAACTCACACCACATACACACAGATTACTCACACACGCCAGAACAATATAAATACACACACACAACTCACCAAATATACATACACCCAATCATAAAATACATATATACACCTCACGCACCATACACACAAAAAGTATGGGAGAAGTTAATTGGTTTGGCAAGTCACAGGAGAAGGCAGCGAGAGGTTCCAGACCCGATCGGGTGTTGTTGGCGCCGAGGTAAGGCTGCAGGCGCCGTTGGGGTCGGTTTCGGCTGTCAGAGGGCGGAGCAGGTTCGGTGCTGGTGGGTTCGGCTAACGTGGCTCAGGAGGGGTGAATGGTCGGCTTCGTCGGCGCAGTTGGCGGAGAAAGTCGGATGTCGGGGCAGACTTGGGGAGACAGGGTGGAATAGTGGGCTGATGAGTGGTGGGTCGGTGAAAGTAGGCGGAGGATGGCTCAGTTGGGTCGATGTGGTTTTAAGGTGGGCGGAGCTGATGGGAAGGAGGTGGAGAGTGGGTTCGCGAGCGCTGGAAGGCAAGGAAGTATGATGGAGGATGAGAAATGGAGCAGTAGCAATGGGAAAAAGGAGAGATGGCGATGGGGATTTTCAATATAAAGGAGCTGCAGTTGTTTGTTTCGAGATGGCCAAACGTTTGGAAATGTAAACGTGCAACAAAAGAATCTGCAGCTTATTAGGATCCATCATTTGAACGTTTAAAAGCATAAACCGACGTGATTAGAAAAAAAAAGGGAATGAAGAGTTGTTTTTTTTTTTAAATTCAAAAATGATGAACGGTTTGTTGGGAAATAAAATTGCAAAAGGGCTCATGCATGTATTATGATTAAGTAATGAACGTATGCATGTTGTTACATAGGAAAGCAAATGTACTCATGTCATTTGGAAATAAAATTAACGTCCATGCATGCTTGGCTTTTGAAATGCAAAAAGGGTCCAAGCTTTAGAAAGAATAAAGAAATGAAAGTGGACGCCAACGTGTATAAATGGTTTGAAATTCATGGTTTGAAAACAAAGAGTAGTGTGCCCACTTACTAAGGTTTAGAAGAAAAAAATAATATTTAGGTGGTTTAATCGAATAAAAGAACGGGTTTTGCAGACCCAAAATGCCTAGAAAAATATGCAGAATCGTAAAAGGGACACATCGAACTCAAATGTCACTGTTTCAAAAATGAACTGCGCAAGCCTTTTCGCAGTTTCAGCGCGAACCGAGCACCGAAACTGACAAATAAATATATTTTGGTAATCAACTCGACGAGATGGACACAACGGTGTATAATTTGCAGTGTCAGGATGCTTCGTTCAAAAGCGCGTTACGGACCCCTTTGACGTAAAAATGCGGACAAAAAACGGAGGTCAAAACGTCCGATTTTCACGAAACGAATTTCGCCGTCGGATTCGTGGCAACGAATAGAATATTTTTTGTGTTTGTCCGAACTGGTTTTGGAGAAATTTTAAAATCGCTAAAATTTGATCTGTTATGCGCAACTTTGCACTGAAAATTGCACGACCGACAACAGTCAAATTTTCCGATGAAATTTTTACAGTTGCTACATCTCACTGTACGTATTACAAATTTCGAATTCCAGTTATGAAAAACCATAGAATAATTTCAAAATAAAATTTTGATTTAAATCGGATTTTAAATCGTTAAAAATTACCGGTTGTTACAAAACAAAAGAAGGTGATATATGGAAATGTTTTTTTCCAACAGTGTATGAGGCCAAGATGATTATTGAAAAAATTGGGTTAACAAATATTGATAAGGAAATGGAGAAGTAATTTAATTAATGAAATATTAATTAATGGACCTGGTGATTTGTTTGATGATTTGGATAAATGTTAGTTTTGCTTCAATAGTTAAATAACCGACTATCGAAATATTGGCCAATATCGTTGTCAATATGGAGAGACTGGTTGGATTATTATCAGAGAACCACTCCATATTGGCAATAGCATTACGAATCGGATTATATGAAGATAATTGAAGACGTAAGTAAAGTGCAAGGGGTTTTTTCTGTTAATCCTAGATAGAAATTGCTTAATATGGATTAATGGAAATCGTGCCTTCAGTTTTGTTCAGGCCCCTTACGAAAGTGTATGGATGAATGTATGATAGAGTATTTTCAGTGATCGCATACGTTGATATGTACAAATATTTGTATGGTGGTGGAGAATTTATTCTCTTAGTATAATATCCAGATTATATTTGTGCAAATCAGTTAGTGGTTAACATAACTGACAATGTGGCATTCAAAGTGATTGTGCTATTAATGAAAAGTAAGTAATCGCAGCCTCAGGCCTCAACAATAGGGAAATGACAAAAATTGGGTAGGCAACATGGCTAAGTGGGTAGCTCCCAATTAGGGTGTATTATCACTTATCTAGAGAAATTCATTTCATTCTTTATTCTATTTGATGTTGTCCCTTTTAGGAAAACGGTTGCTGATCCCAATTGTTGGTGATATACATTGGATACTCTCAAGCGAAATGAGTGGTCAGTCATGTGTGGCCGGGTTACAAGATGTTCTTGTTGAACCCATTGTATTCCTCTCTAGAGCTACATTATCGAAAGGTGGTTCCATACCTTGTCATAGTTGGAATCTCATTACCCTATAAGCACCCGCGGTTTTTGATTGTATACTATGTATGTGGAGCATGAGACGCAAGCGTTCTACTAGATTGATATTTATTTGATTTAGACACTATTATAATATCAGATTAGTATTGATTTTATCAAAATGTTTTGGGTTCTCATAGGGTAAAAACCATCCGTGTTTTACGTGTGGATCGGTCTTACGATTATTCTTTCTTTTTAAAAATGAGTTTTAAAAGTTAAACCAAGTAGTTAGAGTGTAACGATCGTGAATTTTGCTCGATCCGAGTCGATCGCTAAATCGACTAAGACCGTTCGAAATCCCTGATTGTTTTGAGAACACGACAAATCAGAACGCAAACAGAAGAACATTTCATTGTTAATTACAACAATTCCATCAGAATACAAGAATATACAGAGTATGAATAAATATTACACATTCAATAAATATCAGAGATTTACAAATTACAATTCAGCGGAAAAATAATAGAAAGCACAACTAAAAAGAATATACGGATACAGAGCTCTCCGGATATCGTTCCAGCTGTAAATCAGGATCCTGTGAATATAAATCTGCAAAACCAAAACTACTAGCTGCCCATGTCAAAATAAGGGCACATAGAGTTTAGGTTAAAACAATAAACTCCACGTCAGTCATGTGACTGGTGTGAGAACTAAAACAGTCATTAATCTTTATTTTAAAGTTAGGTAAATCAAGGGACCACGCCGTATAACACCGAACGGGTTTCCTTCCAAGAACACTAGTGCATAAAACAACAACGCAATGCTAAATAAAGAACAATGAAGCTATTATAAGACCCAGGTCCCATCACACTATGCAACACAAGCCAGAGGATAGGGTTTTACCTTATAATAACCAAAGAATGCTTGATACGCTAAATTTCATCTTTTATTACTATAGATGTATAGTGTCAAAACAATTTCAATCATAAGTATCAATCATAGACGGAATGGGTACCATATATCATCTCACCATACTAGTTCTACAATTAAAACCGCAAAGTCACGTATTGGAAGTTGGGTTTCCATCTATGAACCGAGGAAAGGGATCGTCCTCTACCGAATTCGAGACTGCCTAGCCCGAGCCTCAGGCAAGCACGCAGGCAAGCCTTGGATTGTTAGGGCCGGTCAACCGATGCGGATTATTATGCCTGAACACTATGTTTCCCCGCCCTCTGGGGCGTAAATGAGCCAAATGACTCCATCGGCTCCACACAGTCACCGATATATCTGAGGCGCCTCGCAACAGCAACAGCCACACAGGTGAAAATAATATAAATGTTAGGGCTGGTAGGTCACTGACACCACCCTACCTAAAAGGAAATGCATTGTGACGACCACCCATAACCCCCGCACTAAACAAGAGGAATAATGCACTGAAAGGTGTGCCAGGCTGCTATGGACGATCATCAGAGTAGGTAAACACATCGAAACCTGTCGTAGAACTCACAGAGCAAGGATAAAATATAATAGAACATATACAACAGGTGATAGTAATGAGGTATCATATAGCAAACTTTTGAAACTCTTTCAACATCCAGAAAGATTATCCAACTGATATCCAAGTTTGTACATAAGGCCTCACGACAACTCTCAAGCAACTCAAACAGCGGAAACAGAAATACTAGACAGTAATAAAACTGGTACGCCAGCCTCCTGCTCGTCATCGCTCAGCTTCCTCGTATCACTAAGCTCCATTACCTGTAACCTGCTACTTAGTCTGCCCATCCACAACCGGATGAACATCCCAAGGTAATAAGAGGAGACATAAAACCTTGAGTCAGACAATAGTCTTAGTGAGCGATAATACAGCTAACAAACTTCAACAAGAAAGCATATGAGAATGGGTAAATGAACAACTTATCTACCCACATCACCAGAGAAGAACTCAACCTTATCTTCCCCACATCGGACAGTGATAGCCTTTACACCAAGCATTTCAACCATTCCCATAGAAACCAGAACATCCATTCAATCATAGAGAACACACATAGCATCCAGATTATATAAGTCTCACACAGACAACCCTAATCGAGTTTAACATTCCTCAAGTACCCTCGCCAGAGGCCTAAACCAATATCACTTAAGCACTCAAAGAACATCTCCCTCGACTTTGGATAATCTATGTGAAATAGTACAAACAAAGCAACCAATAATCCATGACTGACTCTGGCTATCACCGCCAATCCTGCTTCGAAACCATCATTATCGTATGACGACCAACCTTGCTATACGTCAAGGGCTAATGGTAACCCCAGTTCTAGCATGAACTCCATATGCCTAACCTTGGCAATGTCCAACTTGACACTAGGCCTCTCCCCGAGACCCAGGGTACTCGACCTACAACTGGTCTTTTGGGCCTTTCAACGATACCCATCGTACCCCTGCTTTGAGCCTGCTAGAACTTACGACAACGATGACTTCTCGGCCTTCGCATCTCTAATCGTCCAACCTTGACGACGTTTCATAGCTCAAGCAACCTTCTCGAGCAGCCATTATCCACCAACTCACGACCTTTGAGTTGTCTCCGCATTCGTTGTTCCACCTTGATCAACGAACACACTCACCACTTCGAGCCTTCGCACTTGAACCACCTCGAAGTTACGTCATCACTAGAAGTGTCCGATCAGAAATTTCCACTAGAAATGCCGACCAGACCCATTCTGGATCGACCAGACCTCTTCTGGTACTTCTAGACCGATCAGGCCCCCTGGACCGACCAGACCTCCCTTTGCTCCTCCTGGACCGACCAGGACCCTCCTGAGCCGACCAGACTCCCTCCTCAGCCTTCTGGACCGATCAAACCGACCAGCTCCACGACCCAGTCAAAACTGACCAGAATTACTCCAGAACGACCAGTAAAAACCGACCAGCATTGCTCCAGAACGACCAGTCAAAACCGACCCCGATGCCTCCATTCCAACCAACCAGCTCCCTGACTTGCTCCCCAAGCCATAACGTGACCGACCACCTCAGTCCAGACCCTTCTGGACCGACCAGAGCCATCAGACCGTCTCAACCGACCCGACTAGCTCCCAAAACCGACCAGAAACCTGTACAGCTCCAATTTGACTTCGATTTCGACCAAAACTTCGCCAAACGACGAATCCGACGAAACCGGCTCATCCAATTCATCCAAGCGTAACCACAAACATGTTATGCAACCAACAATATCATCAATCTAACAATTTCCATCAAAACACATAAATTTCCCAAAAACATGATAATTGAACATATGAACACAAATATAGATCTAACTTGCATAAACTCATGAAATAACATGAAACTTACCATTTAAATTATCTAGATCAGATCCTAAAGTGATTCACATGTAAAATAGACTTAGCATGGTGTAGATCTAAGGAAAATAACATGGAAATGATGAAATTAACAACATAAGACCCATATACTTGCATGCATCCGAATGAGAGATGTAAATCACTCACCAATTCTCCAAAACAAAGCAAAAGCAATGAAAAAGCAATCCGGACAGCGAACACTTCGAATCAAACCCTTTAATCCAATGAATTCGCCCTTGAAACGATGTTGATCTAGCCTCGAATGGTATAGATCTTCGATTTCCCCCTTGGATTTGGAATTTTAATGGTGGAAAGGTGTTAGAGGAAGAAGGAGATCAAAGCCTCCCCATAAGAGAATGGAAAATGCCAACCTTTCTCCATATCCCTTACCCCCTATTTATAGTCTCCACCTACCCTCTAATGGGCCTTCTCCAAATCAGCCCATTAGCCTTCCAAAACCTGAACAGCCAACTGAAAAACCTTAAAACAACGATTTCTCCCAAACCGCTGAACCAAATCCTTAATGTAACCACTCTACGGAAAGGGAATCATCAATTCCTTTCCAATGGCACAGGTCTCACCCTCTGATTCGACCTGAGTCAAAAGTTATACCCAGTACAAGACTGACAGGGGCAAAATGGTCACAAACAAAATCGGTAAAAATTATGGACATGTCACACATCCCCATAAGCAACATACCAAAAGATGAGAATGATCCAACCCTCAGGGAATAAAATAAAAATATTTTACGATCTTCCGATACGTAAAGTGCGGGCTGTTACATTTTCCCCCCTTAAGAATTTCGCCCCCGAAATTCCAAGCAAACACAAGCGACCACAACAATTCCGCATGCCTATCATTCATGAGAAGCCAATCCTATCATCCAAACTAGCAACCATCAAGCCATACATCCATAGCCTTATCCTAGCACGCGGAATTCTATCAAACAACAACAAGATACAACGATATAACGATGATACAATCAAAGGGTCCTACCAATGAAAAGTTCTGGATGAGTCGCCTTCATGCTCTCTTCCGTCTCCCATGTACAATCATCGCCATCTTCACTCCATTGTACCTTGACTAGCTTAACCGTCTTCCTCCTAAGCTGTTTCATGTCATTCCCCACAACACGAAGTGGCTTGCGGGTTTTCGCAACTGCGGTCTCAACTTCTAAATCTTCATACTGTTCTGGAGATACCACCACATTCGAGTCGTGCACAAACTTTCGTAGAAACGACACATGGAAAATATTATGCACACTCGACATCTTCTCGGGTAACTCCAATTTATATGCGAGCTTTCCTATTCGCTCGACTATCGGAAATGGTCCAACAAACCTAGGAGCCAACTTTCATTTACTTCCGAATCGAACCACTTGCTTCAACGGTGAAATCTTTATGAAAACCATATCACCTACGTCGAACTCCAAATCCTTATGACGCTTATCGGCGTAACTTTTCTGACGATCTTGGGCCGCCTTCATTCGTTGCCGAATTATCTCGATACAATCTGAGGTTTCTCTTATCATCTCAGGCCCAAGTATCAACTTATCTCCAGTTTCTAACCAACAAGCTGGAGAATTGCACGGCCTTCCATACAACGCCTCATATGGTGCCATCCCAATACTCGACTGGTAGCTATTATTATATGCAAATTCGACTAAATGTAGATGGCCCTCCCATGATCCTCCGAAGTCTAACACACAAGCCCTCAGGAGATCTTCTAAAACTCGGTTGACTCTCTCGGTCTGACCATCAGTCTGGGGATGGTATGCCGTACTTAAGCACAACTCGGTTCCCAAAGCTTCTTGCAAACTTTTCCAAAATCCACTCGTGAACAATGGATCCCGGTCACTTACTATACTCTTTGGGACACCATGGAATCGAACTATCCATTTCACATAAAGCTCAGCCAATTTTGATGCTGTCCTAGTCGATTTGACAGGAATAAATCTCGCACTTTTGGTCAAACGATCCACAATGACCCAAATCCCTTCATTCCCTGCCCTAGTTCTAGGTAGTCCATCGATAAAATCCATCGATATCTGCTCCCACTTCCACGTAGGAACCTCTAAAGGCTGAAGTAAACCACTCGGCTTCTTCTGTTCAGCTTTCACTAACTGACAGTTCATACACTTTGAAATGAATTTTCCAATATCTCTTTTCATCCCTTCCCAGTAGTAGACTCGCTTCATGTCCTGATACATTTTATTACCACCGGGATGAATCGTTAGCTTCGAGTGATGACATTCTCTCAGAACCTCATCCCTCAATCCGTCGACATCAGGAACAACTAATTGTCCTTGCTTTCGAAGCCAGCCTTCTCGGTCGACCTCGAACTCCTTATCCTCTGGTTTCAGTTTCTGAATGGACTCGACAAGCTTCGCATCTTTCTTTTGGCTCTCGCCAATCCTTTCGATAAGAGTAGGTCTTATCGACAAGCTTGCCAATATTTCAGGTTCCAACTCACACCTTGGCCTGAAATCGAACCTTGCCAAGTACTCGAGGCCCTTCCATTCCGAAAACATCGCTCCCAAACTTGCGTGTCTTCGACTCAATGCATCTGCAACTGCATTGCCTTTGCCAGGAGTATAAGCTATACCAAAATCATACGATGCCAAAAACTCTAACCATCGTTGCTGCCGAAGATTCAAATCCTTTTGGGAGAAAAGATACTTCAACGACTTGTGATCCGTATACAACTCGAATCGTACTCCCAACAGGTAATGTCTCCACTTCTTCAGAGCAAACACAATCGCTGCCAACTCCAAATCATGAGTTGGATAGTTTCTCTCATGTAGCTTTAGCTGTCGACTTGTGTAATCCACTACTTTATCCTTCTGCATTAGCACTGCTCCAAGTCCAGTACCACATGCATCAGTATATACCACCATCTCTTCATTCCCACTTGGAATGGTCAACACAGGTACACTCGTCAATCTCTCCTTCAAGATTTCGAACGCTTGTTCACACTTTGCATCCCATGTGAACACTTGGTTCTTCTTCGTCAATCCTGTTAATGGTGCAGCTATCTTGGAGAAATCCTTGATAAACCTTCGGTAATAACCAGCCAATCCAAGGAAACTCCGAACATCCGTTGCATTCTTAGGTCTATCCCAGTCCTGGATTGCTGCAACTTTAGCGGGGTCAAGCTATACCTTTTCCAGAAACAACATGACCTAAGAACCTCACTTCATCCTTCCAGAAGTGACACTTTGAGAACTTAGCTTTAAGCTGATGCTTTCGCAAGATCTCTAACACAACTCTCAAGTGCGTCTTATGTTCTTCTACATTTCTGGAGTAAACCAGTATATCATCCACGAACACAAGCACGAACTTATTCAACTGATCTCTGAACACTCTATTCATAAGATCCACAAAATACGCTGGCGCGTTAGTCAACCCGAATGGCATCACCAACCACTCGAAAAACCCGGACGGTGTCCTAAAAGCAGTCTTTGGCACACTATCCTTAGCCACTCTCAACTGGTGAAATCCCATTGCCAGATCCATCTGAGAAAACACTTTGGCTTCGTGAAGCTGATCGAATAAGTCATCAATCCTTGGCAACGGATACTTGTTCTTCTTAGTCACCTTGTTCAGCTCACGATAGTCCACACACAACCTTAACGAGCCATCTGCCTTAGTTGCAAACACGACTGGTGCACCCCACTCGGAAACACTCCTCCGAATGAATCCTTTACCCAAAAGGTCACGAACTTGCACCTCTAACTCTCGCTGTTCCCTAGGCGCCATCCGCCTAAGGGGCATAACAATTGGTCTAGCACCTTCGACCAAATCGATCCTAAACTCGATCTCACGATGCAGCGGCAACCCTTTGACCTCGTCAAAGACATCCACATACTCATTAGCGATCAGCACTGATGATAGGTCTTCCTGTGGAATCCCTAGCGAATATAGATAACTCACGAAGACCCCGTCTTCGCGCTTACATCTAATCAACACCTTTCGCCCTTCCACATCCCCGACCCTCACCTCTAGCTTCTCGCAATTCACCCTTGCCGCATATCTCTTGAGCCAATCCATGCCCAAGATGATCCCATACCCAGCGAAGTTAAGAATAAAGCAATCACACATAAAAGAGCAACCATGACTCGATAATACTAGACCACGGCAAATCATGCACAAACTGGACGAACCCCCAACTGGATTAGTCACGATCAATGGTCTATCACAAATCTCGGGTTCCAAACCCAAGCGACACACAAGCTCATTGCAGATGAATGAATGTGATGCTCTAGTATCAAACAAAACTCGAACTGAAACACCATTAACGGAAAAAGTACCTTGCACTACAACACCCTTTCCCTTCTCCTCTGCAGTAGGAAATCTTGAAGAAGATGGCACGACTTCCAAAGCATATGCCTTCACAATCTGCTTGCCCTTAGCTGATTCTGGACAATCTTTCTTCTCATGCCTAGGCTTTCCACACTTGAAGCACTTCTTCTCAGCTTTGGGATTCTTGCACTAATTTGAATAATGACCCTTCTGTTGGCAGTTAAACCAAAGCACCTCACTCTTGGGTTTCTTTTGGCCATCCTTTCCTTTCTGTTGTTGCTGCTTCCTCTTTTTATTATTACCACCCTGCTGTGGTTTCTGAACTTCCTTGGTTGCAGCGACAACATTCGCTTCCTTGGGAAACAAGCTCTCATGACGAATAGCCTTTTCCACAATCTTTTCAAATGAATCATCAAGGTGGTCCACAAGCGGCTTTCCAATATGAGCATCCAAACCCAAGACAAACTTCTCGTTCTTCTGATAGGGTGTATCAATGTATGAACGAGCATATCTAGACAAAGCCTCAAAATCAGAAATGTAGTCAAGAACTGATCTGCCATTCTGCTTCAACTCTACGAACTTCTTGAAGAGAACGGACTTTTGAGTAGTGGAGATAAACTTTGCTTCAAACTTAGCTTGGAATTGCTCCCATGAAATCTCCTCTTCTGGAGTCTCGAGTATAACAGAATTCCACCATTCCATGGCCCTGCTCTGCAGCTGCCTTGATGCAAGCTTTCTCTTCATTGCATCCTCAATACCCAAGTCTCCAAAGATTCGAACACATGAATCCATCCACCTCTGAACCTCTTCAGCTGGCTCAGTTCCCTTGAATGGTTTCCCTCCTAGAGATGTAAAGTCCTTGCACATCTTTGCAAAATCTATCCTAGGAACTCGCACACCTACATCTACCGTAGCCGCCACTGGAGCGGGTACCCTTCGCATAATTGCTTCTGCCATGGCTTCAAACATGGCCGGGTAATCTGGTTCACCACCATTTCCCCCTCCAGTATTAGCTCCCCTAGCAACATGTCTTGATGGTCGTCTACTCATTCTAAATATGCAATTTAGAATAATTAGCCACTTTCAAGAAAACTGCTAAAGAGATACCACCGCTACTACTATATATACTAATATATATAGTAAACATCCAACTGAAATCTACAAATACGTCTCTCATACGTAATTACGTCTTCGAACTTTGGCCAAAATCGTTGACCAGAGCTCTGATACCAAATGTGACGACCGCCCATAACCCCCGCACTAAACAAGAGGAATAATGCACTGAAAGGTGTGCCAGGCTGCTATGGACGATCATCAGAGTAGGTAAACACATCGAAACCTGTCGTAGAACTCACAGCGCAAGGATAAAATATAATAGAACATATACAACAGGTGATAGTAATGAGGTATCATATAGCAAACTTTTGAAACTCTTTCAACATCCAGAAAGATTATCCAACTGATATCCAAGTTTGTACATAAGGCCTCACGACAACTCTCAAGCAACTCAAACAGCGGAAACAGAAGTACTAGATAGTAATAAAACTGGTACGCCAGCCTCCTGCTCGTCATCGCTCAGCTTCCTCGTATCACTAAGCTCCATTACATGTAACCTGCTACTTAGTCTGCCCATCCACAACCGGATGAACAGCCCAAGGTAATAAGAGGAGACATAAAACCTTGAGTCAGACAATAGTCTTAGTGAGCGATAATACAGCTAACAAACTTCAACAAGAAAGCATATGAGAATGGGTAAATGAACAACTTATCTACCCACATCACCAGAGAAGAACTCAACCTTATCTTCCCCACATCGGACAGTGATAGCCTTTACACCAAGCATTTCAACCATTCATCCATAGAAACCAGAACATCCATTCAATCATAGAGAACACACATAGCATCCAGATTATATAAGTCTCACACAGACAACCCTAATCGAGTTTAACATTCCTCAAGTACCCTCGCCAGAGGCCTAAACCAATATCACTTAAGCACTCAAAGAACATCTCCCTCGACTTTGGATAATCTATGTGAGATAGTACAAACAAAGCAACCAATAATCCATGACTGACTCTGGCTATCACCGCCAATCCTGCTTCGAAACCATCATTATCGTATGACGGCCAACCTTGCCATACGTCAAGGGCTAATGGTAACCCCAGTTCTAGCATGAACTCCATATGCCCAACCTTGGCAATGTCCAACTTGACACTAGGCCTCTCCCCGAGACCCAGGGTACTCGACCTACAACTGGTCTTTTGGGCCTTTCAACGATACCCATCGTACCCCTGCTTTGAGCCTGCTAGAACTTACGACAACGATGACTTCTCGGCCTTCGCATCTCTAATCGTCCAACCTTGACGACGTTTCATAGCTCAAGCAACCATCTCGAGCAGCCATTATCCACCAACTCACGACCTTTGAGTTGTCTCCGCATTCGTTGTTCCACCTTGATCAACGAACACACTCACCACTTCGAGCCTTCGCACTTGAACCACCTCGAAGTTACGTCATCACTAGAAGTGTCCGATCAGAAATTTCCACTAGAAATGCTGACCAGACCTCTTCTGGTACTTCTGGACCGATCAGGCCCCCTGGACCGACCATACCTCCCTTTGCTCCTCCTGGACCGACCAGGACCCTCCTGAGCCGACCAGACTCCCTCCTCAGCCTTCTGGATCGATCAAACCGACCAGCTCCACGACCCAGTCAAAACTGACCAGAATTGCTCCAGAACGACCAGTAAAAACCGACCAGCATTGCTCCAGAACGACCAGTCAAAACCGACCCCGATGCCTCCATTCCAACCAACCAGCTCCCTGACTTGCTCCCCAAGCCATAACGTGACCGACCACCTCAGTCCAGACCCTTCTGGACCGACCAGAGCCATCAGACCGTCTCAACCGACCCGACTAGCTCCCAAAACCGACCAGAAACCTGCACAGCTCCAATTTGACTTCGATTTCGACCAAAACTTCGCCAAACGACGAATCCGACGAAACCGGCTCATCCAATTCATCCAAGCGCAACCACAAACATGTTATGCAACCAACAATATCACCAATCTAACAATTTCCATCAAAACACATAAATTTCCCAAAAACATGATAATTGAACATATGAACACAAATATAGATCTAACTTGCATAAACTCATGAAATAACATGAAACTTACCATTTAAATTATCTAGATCAGATCCTAAAGTGATTCACATGTAAAATAGACTTAGCATGGTGTAGATCTAAGGAAAATAACATGGAAATGATGAAATTAACAACATAAGACCCATATACTTGCATGCATCCGAATGAGAGATGTAAATCACTCACAATTCTCCAAAACAAAGCAAAAGCAATGAAAAAGCAATCCGGACAGCGAACACTTCGAATCAAACCCTTTAATCCAATGAATTCGCCCTTGAAACGATGTTGATCTAGCCTCGAATGGTATAGATCTTCGATTTCCCCCTTGGATTTGGAATTTTAATGGTGGAAAGGTGTTAGAGGAAGAAGGAGATCAAAGCCTCCCCATAAGAGAATGGAAAATGCCAACCTTTCTCCATATCCCTTACCCCCTATTTATAGTCTCCACCTACCCTCTAATGGGCCTTCTCCAAATCAGCCCATTAGCCTTCCAAAACCTGAACAGCCAACTGAAAAACCTTAAAACAACGATTTCTCCCAAACCGCTGAACCAAATCCTTAATGTAACCACTCTACGGAAAGGGAATCATCAATTCCTTTCCAATGGCACAGGTCTCACCCTCTGATTCGACCTGAGTCAAAAGTTATACCCAGTACAAGACTGACAGGGGCAAAATGGTCACAAACAAAATCGGTAAAAATTATGGACATGTCACACATCCCCATAAGCAACATACCAAAAGATGAGAATGATCCAACCCTCAGGGAATAAAATAAAAATATTTTACGATCTTCCGATACGTAAAGTGCGGGCTGTTACATGCATGCCCTCCCTGAAGTCCTCTCCCGTTTCTGGTTCACAACCGGGGTGTGAGGCTCGCGAATCAATGCTACACAAAGCTATTCCACACTGGCGGTGCTTTGATCATCAATCACAAGACTTTGCTTTTCAACAGAAGCCTTGATCATTTGCCACTTAGGCATGCCACAAAGGCAATTCACTCCATGCGACTGATATCCATCAATATATAACCCCTGAGCTCGTACGTCTCAGAGAAGGGCGTTAAGCAAGAGAATAAATTCTCCGCCGCCAAATAGATATATATTTAATAGAAATCAATCACACAGAATAAAATCCAATGTCAGACACACTGTCCATTTACAAGTTCGTTCTGGGTCTGAACGAAACCGGAGGCACCTTGTACCTCACATATCCATCGATCTCCAAGTATGTCTGGACGATCACCAACTGATTCCCTCCTCTTAGGTGTACAGCCCAATCAAGATCATCAGTAATCACCCAAATGATGTGAAGACCTCCGGTCTTCGACCACCGTCTTCATCCTCGACACCACATCGAATCAGTTATTCAGAATGGGATAAACCCGGTCTTTCTGAATAACTCGCGTATATAATAAACAATTGTTACACAAACACAACATACGCCTCATTCCAATTCAGAATATTCTTTTATTCAAATATTCTTATACTTTGGGAAAGGTTCCAATTAATTTTATCAAAGATAAATTCTTTAAATTTATTCTTTAATCTTCCTATGAATATCGATTCAAACCAAATTATGGTTTATCCAAAGTAGTCGGGATTAGCGAACCACATGAAGTAATCATTTATTTTATTTCCCAATCCCAACCTACTCATCCCATGAAGTAAAACTAGTAATACTTCATATCTAACACCATGGCGTTATCGGTAAATTCAATTACCATTTCACGTTCAAATCTAATTAAATATTTAACTATCCTGGAGCAAAACTGGTGATACTCCATCCTCGATCATTTCAATCTAATTAAAGATACATTAAAACTCCACTTGGTTTTAATCTTCCCAAAAATCAATATTAATGATTGTTTAACTTGGGAAATCACATCCTGTCTTTAATTGGGTTTAAGAAGTGTTAACGAAGACACCATTCATGACAAACCCAAATCCCATTTGATATTAATTACAAGGCTCTTAATAGAAAATATATCGGCTTATGTTCAATATCAAATTCTACGACCAACAAATATCGTATTGGAAATAACGATATAAATATATCTTTCAAATTCCCATAACAATATCTATATCATCACTAAATCCAACATCGAAATATTCCAAAGACAATTTCGATTCAAATCCATTCTAATTCAATTATTGGAAATTCTGGTTATTTTCAAAACCATTTCAAATCCGCTTTATTTATTTTAAAAATAAATGGGATTATAATTCTAGTTCAAAACTGGTTCATTTCGATAAAAATCTATTTTTATCTTTTTAAATATGGAAATTTTCATCCCAATTCTTTCCAAATAATTTCTTATGATTTTACACAAACTATCACTATTTTTAATTAGTTTATCAAGGCCCGTACAGTCGATTTCCATCAACGGCCATCGAACTGCACTTACAGCGACCTTTTTCAAATTTGATTTGGACATAATTCCAAATCCAACCGTTAGATTTCTAATCTCTAATATTCGTTAGAAATATATTTTCGATACGAACCCAACAGTTCCGGTTTTAGGAAAATCTGACGGTCGGATCTCCCGCAATGTCCATTCGAAGCCAATGGTCGAAATTCACGAACTGCCGCGGCGCGGCGCGTTCTATTCAGGCCATTATATATATAATATATGTATTATATATATTTCGTCTATTTCCTTTCAAAATGTATTTTATAAATCGTTTTAAATTCATTTTCAAAATGATTTCAACTTTATATTCAATTTCGAACCAAAATTGAATATTCCACATCATCAATATACAAATGATAATATTTTCAGAACGTTATATTTTGAAATCATTTCCTTTTCTATATTCATTATAAAAATGAATAAAATCAATATAAATATCGTTTACGTCAAAATGGCGTCAATCTAATCAACACAGCTTTTATTCAACATATGAATGTTTATTCTATTCAACACATGAATATTTATTCTATTCAACACATGAATATTTATTCTATTCAACACATGAATTTATATTATTCAACACATGAATTTATTTTCTATAATATTCCTTATTTTCCCTATTGGAATGAGGCCCAATCAATTACCATATAATGTTAATTATATGGATTTTCTACAACACATGTAGGTAACAACAACGATAAATCATCAACCATCATCCAGAGTGCACAACACAACTGCATAAGCATTAAAAAATAATTAACGCTTACACAGTCTGTCAACCAATCGGTCGACATACTACTAAACAATTTGGATTAGTGTACGTCAATATCATCCCAACACCTGTGTAGGGTTTCAAATCAACAAACACAGATTTTTATTTATGCGGTTGGGCGATGTGTAAAATTTATCGTCCCAATCAATATCAGTCAAATAAGTGTACATAAACAAATCGTTCGGTTTGTAAATGAATATTTATTTTACTTCAACACACGAATGTATATTTTATTTCACAACCAACAGTCAATTTTCACAACACAAACAATCACACAAGTCGTCCATGATCTGTGGACAACGGGTGTCGGGTGCTGCTAAGCACCGTCTGCATTCTAGTATATATTTCAAACTAGAAATTAAAATAAAAGTGAGGAGTTCTCACCGACTAGTTAAACCAATACACCACGACTCTTCATATGTAGGAAATCTTCACCACTCGCCTTTTATCGCTTTCGTTGACCGTAGCCACTACATATATAAAAATCACATTTTTATATTGTTGCCATGTATATAAAGATCACAATTTTATAATCACTCTATATGGATAAAAATCACATTTTTATACTGCTACTATATAGATAAAAATTCTATTTTATACCGCTACTATATGAATAAAAATTCTATTTTTATAACGATATTCATATAATAAAGATCATATTTTTATCATGCTAACTTCATAATAAAAATTATATTTTTATATCGCTCTCATATAAAAATCACATTTTTCTCTCGCCATTCTCTATATAAAAATCACATTTTTATATATAAGGATCGTATTTTTATATCCCTACTACATAAAAATTATATTTTTACCTCACTATATATATAAAAATAATATTTTTATTACTCTACATACATAAAAATCATATTTTTATAGCGATGTTCGCATTATAAACATCACCAGTTTCAGCATCGCTACATGTATAAATATCTCACCTTTATATTCATAAAAATATCGTCTTTATAATTTATAACGCCACTTCATAAATACAAATCAAATTTTTACATCACTACTTCATATGCGAAGATCCAGCCTTTATCCATTCGTATAATAAAAATATAATCTTTTTCAAGTTAAAATTCAAATATTTGTCTAAATAAAAATCATAACTTTGTAAATAAAATCAAACCTTTTCAATTCGTCGAAATATGTATTAAAATCAGATTTCATAAAGTTATATATATAAATTAAACTAACTAAATAAAAATAAAAACTGAAATCAAATAAATAAAGGAACTTACTGTTAGAAGGGGA
Source organism: Allium sativum (assembly GCA_030737875.1). Lineage (NCBI taxonomy): Eukaryota > Viridiplantae > Streptophyta > Magnoliopsida > Asparagales > Amaryllidaceae > Allium > Allium sativum. The sequence goes on along the minus strand of CM060916.1, from coordinate 50,231,020 downwards.
GGGGGTGGTCTGTGCGGGTTCGGGAAGGTGGCGGATCGGAAGGGGAGGGTCTTTATGGCGGTGGTGGTGAGGCCAAGGTGGTGCGGTTTACAAAAGGGGATCGGGTAGAAGAGAGAGAGGTGGGGGGAGGGAGTAGGAAGGGCGAAGGAGAGAGGAAGAAGAAGCGGCGGCGACAACGGCAGAGGAGGGCGGCGGCGAGATAGAGGGCGCGATCCCCTTTTTTTCTTTTTTTTATTCTGATAAATCGATTGAATGAAGAGGGGGGGGGGGGTAGGGGAGAGAGGTTATATAATAATTTAAATATAATTTAATTTTATCTCTAAAAAGGTAACTTTTTCATTCGATCTGCAAACGAGACCCACCGCCTGTCGCCCATAGCTAATTACCCCCATTCCAAACACAATGGGATAAGTATCGCCGGCTGATTCGACTGTTTTGATCAGTTTTTGTCAAAATCAAAATATAAATCTATATATTGAATTTGAACATGCATTTCAATTTACCGGGGTCACATACGGACTCTAAAAATTCCCGAAAAATATTTTCTAGCTTCGTATTGAAGATACGGTCCTAAAAAAACTAGTTTCATCAAATTTCGAGACCGTTTGAAAAATGGCCATTTTCAGGTCGATCGAAATTGACTGAAACTGTCAAAACACGTTTTCCTTTGCCACACTCACATATGGAATCAGAAAATTACGAGTTTTGGAACCTAGCAATAACTTGACATCCCGGATCCAACAAAAGTGGTTTCATCGAAAACCGAGGTCATTTGCAAAATTTCCATTTTTAAGGGCTAGAATTCCATAGCGACTATTATGAATTTTCAACTGGACATAACTTTTTATCCCCGCTATGAAATTTCAATTTTTTGGATTCGTTGAAAAGATATTTTCAAATATATTCTACTATTTTTGGTTTCGCCAAAATCCGGTTTATTTTGCATCCTGTACATTCATTTGAACTTTGAAATTGAATTTTCGAACTACCGCGCCATTTTCAGTTCCTTTTATAATTATAAATAATTAATTATATTATAACGACGATTCAATTATATATATACGTTCGAATTCTATTCAAAATAAATTTCCTATCGTTATTATTTAAAATAATTCATTTTAAATAATCAAAATTCGCTAAAATAAAATTTTTAAATTGGCTCATATTTCCTGGTTATTACAATCTACCCCACTTAAAACTTTTCGTCCCTGAAAAGGAACGATGCCGAAAGTTGTTTAACTAATCATCTCAACTTCCATTATTTTCTTTACGGCTTAAGTTCTTCAAGTTTTCAGTTTCTAAGAACTTTTCAAATTTTTCAAAAATTTGGCTAACACCCTAAATTTTCGAAATTTTTTGCCATAACCTCCCATGTACCTGGGACTTCGGGGTAATTCAAATAGCCTCCTATGGCCCTCATCAATCCAAAAAGGAAAAGAAACAGCCAAGCGGCTCATAAAATCATCCAAACCCAATTAATTTGTAACATGTACCTATTTGTCGGGCAAACAATTTTATTCTTCCGCTCTAGCCTCCTTACCATGACCTTTTCAATGTAAGTACATGTATATGCATGCAAATGCGACAAATTTCCAATACAATTCACTATTTGGTTCATTTGGCTAAAGGTTCAACATTTAATTAATCAAACAATAATCAAACAACACAACCAGCCATCAATTAGGTTATTATCTTTTCAATCACATAACTTTAATACATATCCAAAAATCAGATTTTTGATGCCAAATCACAATAATAAGCCCTATCTAATTTTGGTTCTCACACCAGTCAATTGGAAATATATAGAAATCCCACTTTCGTCACTCGAACATGAATACTAACGACGACTAGTCAATCATCAAAATCATCTCCGGGAGACTAGAGTGTGATTCTATATCTATCCAGTATATTAAAACTCCAAATACACGCGGATCAGACGTATACGCAAAATCTGTATATGCTGGATTGTCCAAATCAATATAAATAAATATTTAAATACGAATTATTGAATTAAATTTTCAAAACAATACTTGTTTTCAATTTTATTTTTTCAAAACAACACTCTTTACACTCGTTCTAGGATACTACTGATCCTATCTCTAACGAGTCATTCCCATTGGATATTACTAATCCAATCTCTGATGAATTCTTTCGTTTGGTTCTAATATGCCTTGTTCTCCGAGCTCTGTAAACCAAAGCTCTAATACCACATGTAACGATCGTGAGTTTCGCTCGATCCGAGTCGATCACTAAACATACCAAGACCATTTGAATCCCCTGATTGTTTTGAGAACACGACAAATCAGTACGCAAACAGAAGAACATTTCATTGTTAATTACAACAATTCCATCAGAATACAAGAATATACAGAGTATGAATAAATATTACGCATTCAATAAATATCAGAGATTTACAAATTACAATTCAGCGGAAAAATAATACAAAGCACAACTGAAAAGAATATACGGATATCGTTCTAGCTGTAAATCAGGATCATGTGAATATAAATCTGCAAAACCAAAACTACTAGCTGCTCGTGTCAAAATAAGGGCACCCAGAGTTTAGGTTAAACAATAAACTCCAGGTCAGTCATGTGAGTGGTGTGAGAACTAAAACAGTTATTAATCTTTATTTTAAAGTTAGGTAAATCAAGGGACCACGCCATATAACACGGAACGGGTTTCCTCCCAAGAACACTAGTGCATAAAACAACAGCGCAATGCTAAATAAAGAACAATGAAGCTATTATAAGACCCAGGTCCCATCACACAATGCAACACAAGCCGGAGGATAGGGTTTTACATTATAATAGCCAAAGAATGCTTGATACGCTAAATTTCATCTTTTATTACTGTAGGTGTATAGTGTCAAAACAATTTCAATCATAAGTATTAATCTTAGACAACATGGGTACCATATATCATGTTGCCATACTAGTTCTACAATTAAAACCGCAAAGTCACGTATTGGTAGTTGGGTTTCCATCTATGAACCGAGGCAAGGGATTGTCCTCTACCGAATTCGAAACTGTTTAGCCTGAGCCTCAGGCAAGCACGCAGGGAAGCCTTGGATCTTTAGGGCCGGTCCACCGATGTGGATTATTATGCCTGAACACTACATTTCCCCACCCTTTGGGGCGTAAGTGAGCCAAATGACTCCATCGACTCCACACAGGCACCGATATATCCGAGGCGCCTCGCAACAGCAACAACCACACAGGTGAAAATAATATAAATGTCAGGCATGGTAGGTCACTGACACCACCCTAGCTAGAGGGAAACGCATGCCCTCCCTGAGGTCCTCTCCCGTTTCTGGTTCACAACCGGGGTGTGAGGCTCGCGAATCAACGCTACACAAAGTTATGCCACACAGGCAGTGCTTTGATAATCAACCACAAGACTTTGCTTTTCAACAGAAGCCTTGATCATTTGCCACTTAGGCATGTCACACAGGCAATTCAATCCATGCGATTGATATTTCAATATATAACCCCTGAGCTCGTACGTCTCAGAGAAGGGCATTAAGCAAGAGAATAAATTCTCCGCTGCCAAACAGATATATATTTAATAGAAATCAATCACACAGAATAAAATCCAATGTCAGACACACAGTCCATTTATAAGTTCGTTCTGGGTCTGAACGAAACCGGAGGCACCTTGTACCTCGCATATCCATCGATCTCCAAGTACGTCTGGACGATCACCAACTGATTCCCTCCTCTTGGGTGTACAGCCCAATCAAGATCATCAGTAATCACATAAACGATGTGAAGACCTCCGGTCTTCGACCACCGTCTTCATCCTCGACACCACGTCGAATCAGTTATTCAGAATGGGATAAACCCGGTCTTTCTGAATAACTCGCGTATATAATAAACAATTGTTACACAAACACAACATACGCCTCATTCCAATTTAGAATATTCTTTTATTTAAATATTCTTATACTTTGGGAAAGGTTCCCATTAATTTTATCAAAGATAAATTCTTTAAATTTATTCTTTAATCTTCCTTTGAATATTGATTCAAACCAAATTATGGTTTATCCAAACTAGTCGGGATTAGCGAACCACACGAAGTAATCATTTATTTTATTTCTCAATCCCAACCTATTCATCCCATGAAGTAAAACTAGTAATACTTCATATCTAACACCACGGTGTTATCAGTAAATTCAATTACCATTTCACGTTCAAATCTAATTAAAGATTTAACTATCCTAGAGCAAAACTGGTGATACTCCATTCTCGATCATTTCAATCTAATTAAAGATGCATTAAAACTCATCTTGGTTTTAATCTTCCCAAAAATCAATATTAATGATTGTTTAGCTTGGGAAATCACATCCTGTTTTTAACTGGGTTTAAGAACAGTGTTAACGAAGACACCATTCACGACAAACCCAAATCCCATTTGATATTAATTACAAGGCTATGAATAGAAAATATATCGGCTTATATTCAATATCAAGTTCTACGACCAACAAATATCGTATTGGAAATAATGATATAAATATATCTTTCAAATTCCCATAACAATATCTATATCCTAACTAAATCCAACATCGAAATATTCCAAAGACAATTTCGATTCAAATCCATTCCAATTCAATTATTGGAAGTTCTGGTTATTTTCAAAACCATTTCAAATCCGCTTTATTTATTTTAAAAATTAATGGGATTATAATTCTTGTTCAAAACTAGTTCATTTCGATAACAATCTATTTTTATCTTTTTAAATATGGAGATTTTCAACCCAATTCTTTCCAAATCATTTCTTATGATTTTACACAAATTATCACTATTTTTAATAATTTTATCAAGGCCCGTACAGTCGATTTCCATCAACGGCCATCGAACTGCACTTACAACGACCTTTTCCAAATTTGATTTGGACATAATTCCAAATCCAACCATTAGATTTCTAATCGCTAATATTCGTTAGAAAGCTTTTTTGATACGAACCCAACGGTTCCGGTTTTAGGAGAATCCGACGGTCGGATCTCCTGCAATGTCCATTCGAAGTCAATGGTCGAAATTCGTGAACTACCGCGGCGCGGTGCATTCTTTTCAGGCCATTATATATATATATTATATTTCGTTGATTTCCTTTCAAAACGTATTTTATAAATCGTTTTAAATTCGTTTTCAAAACGATTTCAACTTCATATTCAATTTCGAATCAAAATTGAATATTCCACATCATCGATACACAAATGATAATATTTTCAAAACGTTATTTTGAAATCACTTCCTTTTCTATATTCATTATAAAAATGAATAAAATCGATATAAATATCACTCACGTCAAAATGGCGTCAATCTAATCAACACGGCTTTTATTCAACACATGAATGTTTATTCTATTCAACACATGAATATTTATTCTATTCAACACATGAATATTTATTCTATTCAACACATGAATTTATATTATTCAACACATGAATTTATTTTCTATAATATTCCTTATTTTCCCAATTAGAATGAGGCCCAACCAATTACCATATAATGTTAATTATATGGATTTTCTACAACACATGTAGGTAACAACAACGATAAATCATCAACCATCATGCAGAGTGCACCACACAACTGCATAAGCATTAAATATAAATAATTAATGCTTACACAATCTGTCAACCAATCGGTTGACATACTACTAAACAATTGGGATTAGTGTATGTTAATATCATCTGAACACCCGTGTGGGGTTTCAAATCAGCAAACACAGATTTTTATTTGTGCAGTTGGGCGATGTGTAAAATTTATCGTCCCAATCAATATCAGTCAAATCGGTATACATAAACAAATCGTTCGATTTGTAAATGAATATTAATTTTACTTCAATACACAAATATATATTTTATTTCACAAAGAACAGCCAATTTTCACAACACAAACAATCACACAAGTCGTCCAAGGTCTGTGGACAACGTGTGTTGGGTGCTGCTAAGCACCGTCTGCATCCTAGTATATATTTCAAACTAGAGATTAAAATAAAAGTGAGGAGTTCTCACCGACTAGCTAAACCAATACACCGCAACTCTTCATATGTAGGAAATCTTCGCCACTCGCCTTTTATCGCTTTCGTTGTCCGTAGCCACTACATATATAAAAATTAAATTTTTATATTATTGCCATGTATATAAAAATCACATTTTTATAATCACTCTATATAGATAAAAATCACATTTTTATGCCGCTACTATATGGATAAAAATTCTATTTTTATAACGGTGTTCATATAATAAAGATCATATTTTTATCACGCTAGCTTCATAATAAAAATTATATTTTTATATCGCTCTCATATAAAAATCACATTTTTCTCTCGCCATTCTCTACATAAAAAAAATCACATTTTAATATATAAGGATCGTATTTTTATATCCCTACTACATAAAAATTATATTTTTACCTCACTATATATATAAAAATAATATTTTTATTACTCTACATACATAAAAAATCATATTTTTATAGCGATGTTCGCATTATAAAGATCACCAATTTCAGCATCGCTACATGTATAAAGATCTCACCTTTATATTCATTAAAATCTCGTCTTTATAATTTTATAACACCACTTCATAAATAAAAATCAAAATTTTACATCACTACTTCATATGCGAAGATCAAGCCTTTATCATGTCATTCGTATAATAAAAATCTAATCTTTTTCAAGTTAAAAATAAAATCTTTGTCTAAATAAAAATCATATCTTTGTAAATAAAATCAAACCATTTCAATTCGCTGAAATATGTATTAAAATCAGATTTTATAAAGTTATATATATAAATTAAACTAAATAAATAAAAATAAAAACTGAAATCAAATAAATAAAGGAACTTACTGTTAGAAGGGGAGGGGGTGGTCTGTACCGGTTCGGGGAAGGTGGCGGATCGGAAGGGGGGGGTCTTCATGGAGGTGGTGGGTGGTGGCGAGGCCAAGGGGGTGCGGTTTACAGAAGGGGATCGGGTAGAAGAGAGAGAGGTGGGGGGGAGTAGGAAGGGCGGAGGAGAGAGAGGAGGAAGCAGCGGCGGCGGCAGCGCCAGAGGAGGGCGGCTGCGAGATAGGGGGCACGATCCCCTTTTTTTCTTTTCTTTTTTATTCTGATAAATTGATTGAATGAAGGGGGGCGGGGGAGAGAGGTTATATAATAATTTATATTTAATTTAATTTTATCTCTAAAAAGGTAACTTTTTCATTCGATCTCCAAACGAGACCCACCGCCCGTCGCCCATAGCTGATTACCCCCATTCCGAACAAAATGGGATTGGTATCGCCGGCTGATTCGACTGTTTCGATCAGTTTTCGTCAAAATCAAAATATAAAACTATATATTGAATTTGAACATGCATTTCAATTTACCGGGGTCACATACGGACTCTAAAAATTCCCGAAAAATATTTTCTAGCTACGTATTGATGATACGGTCCTAACAAAACTAGTTTCGTCAAATTCCGAGACCGTTTGAAAAATGGACATTTTCAGGTCAATCGAAATTGACTGAAATTGTTAAAACACGTTTTCCTTTGCCACGCTCACATTCGGAATAAGAAAATTACGAATTTTGGAACCTAGCAATAACTTGACATCCCAGATGCAACAAAAGTGGTTTCATTGAAAATCGAGGTCGTTTGCAAAATTTCCATTTTTAAGGGCCAGAATTCCATAGTGACTATTCTGAATTTTCAACTGGACATAACTTTTTATCCCCGCCATGAAATTTCAATTTTTCAGATTCGTTGGAAAGATATTTTCAAATAGATTCTATTATTTTTGGTTTCACCAAAATCCGGTTTATTTTGCATCCTGTACATTCATTTGAACTCTGAAATCGAATTTTCGAACTACCGCGCCATTTTCAATTCCTTTTATAATTATAAATAATTATTTATATTCTAACGAGATTCAATTAAATATATACATTCGAATTCTATTCAAAATAAATTTCTCGTTGTTATTATTTAAAATAATTCATTTTAAATAATCATAATTTGCTAAAATAAATTTTTTAAATTGGCTCAGATTTCCGGGTTATTACATAGAGTTTACTCACACCGGTCCCATGACTGACCCAGAGTTTTTTTTACCTAAACTCCTGGGTCCCCAAATTTGTATAGGCAGTCAAGTAGTTCAGTTGTTTATAATTACTTGGAGGAGCTTGGAACAGGAGGCTTCAATGTTAGTTATCTAGTGTTATTTTATGCTGTGTTGCATTTGCAATGTACTCTGATAATGGTATGTATATACAATTAAAATTTTGTATTCCAAAAGCTTATATATATATATATATATTATATTTTATTTTATTCCGCTGCACTGTGAGATTCTGTGTTGTTCAATTTTGACTTCTATCTTTTTCTTCTTCATTCATAGTGATTCGTATTTATGTGCAATTTGGGTTGGACGTGTGGTGTATCTAGTCAACTCAAATATACTTAAGTTATATTCTTTCACTAATCCAGGCCAACTAAGTTGCTCTAAGTGTCCTTTCTTCATCCCATCAACTTTTTAAAATGACTCTCATTCAATTGATCAAACTTTCGATAGGTAATTTTTATAATTAAATCACTTTAATTATAAATAGATTAATAATGTCTCTATAATATTAATTCAATTTCTCATATCATTAAACTTCTAAAATTGGGATGTTGCAATCTTCCCTTTTATAAAAACTAATTCCTTAAAATTTCAATAAGGGAACTTTTTTACATCAATACCCTGAAAATGTGAAGTCATCACTACATAAGTACACATAAATAAAAAGTATTAACCCATCAATCACCTATCATCATGCTAGTGAAACTATTAAAATAAAATTGTATTGTACATGAATATGCTAGTACCCTACTAGACCATTCAATAGACCAAGCACGCTGCTAGTTGCATGGGTGTCTAAAACAATTCAGATATATATTCCTTTTTTTTTAAATTTGGTACTTTATACACTAGGTAGTATATATCATATTATATGACAAATGAGTTTGACCGCGCAAGATAGGAATCAAACCAGTAAATTCTTGCACCATATCCAAGTGACATAACTAGTTTGGACAAGGTGACTATCGATATTCCTAATCTTATCCACTTCCCAGGAATGACTATCTTTGTTGCCATACCCTATTGAATGCAAACATGTCTAATAACCTTGTATATCATAACCTATATTCTTTTTGGCTGTCAGATACATCATATCTGACTATTTAGATAAGTATTCTATCTCCCTCGGTTCTATTATCAAATTTGGATCATGCACACATTTTCTTATATGCAATATATGAAAGTATTATGCACACCTCTCAAACTACTCGGTAACTCGATTATATATGCAAGCTTACTGATCTTCTCAGTCAATAGAAATGGTCCAACATACCATGGTGACAACTTCCCTTCATTCCCTAAGTGCATTACGTACTCTTATCATTGAAGAAACCTTCACGAATACACAATCGCTTGCCAGAACTCAAGCTCTTTTCTTAAATATGTTTGTATAACCCATCTATCTTTATTGCATTGCCTTTATTCTAGCATGAATCAACTGTACATTCTTAGTAGCATCTCTTATTAGATCTGGTCCTAACATTAGTCCATGTCACATGCTCGACTAACAAAATAGTGACTTATAGGGCCTACTGTCAATGTCTCAAACTGTGTCGTCAAGATATTTTATTGGAAATTAATATTATAGAAAAAATATACCATATGCAAGTGATGTTCCCTAGATCCTCCAAAATTCAAGATACATGCCCTTTGCAAATATTTGAATACCTGATTCACCTTTCCATTTGGCCATCTGTTTATAGGTAATACACTATTCTCATGTTCAAATTCATTCCCAAAGCATTCTACAAACTTCTCCAAAACTCATAGTGAACAATGAATCTCTAACAGTAATGATATTACCTGATATCTCATATAGTTCCACTACATCGTTTATATATAGCTTCGCTATGCTTGCTGCCATTCTTATCAAATTTACAGGGATAAAATGGGAAATATGAATTATTCTATTGACCATCACCCAAATATTTTCATTTTCCATTCTCCTCATAAGAATTCTGTTAATAAAATCTATAGACATTGAATCTTACTTCTAAATCAGGACTTGCAAAGGTTATAATAAACCAATTAGATTCTGATACTTAACTTTCACTTGTCGATATGTGAAATACCTCTTTCATGAATTTTTTAGGGACTGGGATGATGATGATGATGGTTTTGATGACAATAAACTTGTTTTTAACTATTATTGTTATAATATATGTACTAACACGTTTGTACACAAAAATATATGTAACATCCCAAATTTTTAGTGATTAATTAATTAATTAATTAAATTATTTTTATATATTGGTTTGATAATTCAAATGGTTTGAATTTAAAATATTATGAATATTCAAACAATATAAATAATAAATTTAATCTGTGAAATAGTCGGAAATAGTTAAATTGGCAATGTCGTGTGGATTGAATAATTTAGATATTTAATTGAGTTTATATTCAAATTAGAATAACGAATATATTCATTTAAACGATGAGTGGATGTATTAATTATAATATAATTTAAAATGAGTTCGTAACGTCATGGTAGGTCGTAATATTGAGTTTCGAACTTCAACTAAGTGTACATGATTCGTTGTAAGTCGTATTTCTTCGAAACAAGAAATTTTCGAATTTGTTGAGCTATAATTTTCTAATGTAGTCGAGATTTCGTCTTATAGATTGTAAGTTATGTCCAAATCAAATATTCAAATAGTCGTTATGGAATCATTTACAAACCATAACGATATATTAATTTATAATAAAACAATGGTTTTAAATTTGGATATGATTTCTAAGGCGTATTATTAATTTAATTTATAGAGTTTTTCTGTAATTTTTAATTTGGAAAATAAGAAACTTTTTTTAATATATATTACACTATATATCAGTGCTTTTGGGATTTCACAAAATAGGTTATTTTGTCCATTTTGTTTCTATTTTGAAATCATTGCACATTGTTGAATACAATGGTATTTTTATTTTTGTCTATAGCTGTCTGTAAAATGAATGAGATTTCGAGTATCGGATACCGTAAAAACGTTACTTCAAAAATCATAAAACATATACGATTGAACCAAGATACTTTGACACGTTTAATTTCTGCATGTCTAAACCCTATACTACACACAAAAAAGAAAAATCAAACCAATTTAATATAAAATCAATACCTTCGTCCCTAAGCAAAGTAAAATAAAAATAAAATATTTCATGTGCTTTGAAGCCAAGGGTCGTACCCCTCCCTTCATAGACACAGTTGTCTTCTACCTACCTTGAACAGCTTTTTTACCTGCCTAACTTAATTGCTAGTATGAATTGTCACCATCCTTTCATGCAATACAACCCATGAGATTGCGCAAACCTAAGAAGCAGAGACCTACATCCTACAATATCCATTCCTTGACCACTAAGCATTCACATTTTATAAATATAGCAGCCGACTTCTATTCTTTTCGTGACCAATAACAACTTTGAATAAAAGCTTTAAGGGCAGTAAGAAAATGAAAACAAAATTCAAAAATCCTCTAAAAATTACGATATGCATATACATTTGATCCTGACGTGATTCTTTACAAGCTGGTGTGCATTTTGCGCGGTGCGATGCAATACTGAGTTGTTCAACTTTTTTATAGATAGACTAAGGCCGGATTTCGCCAATGTTTGAGGCATCAAGGAATGGAGTTGGTGGTTGCTAATTGACCAGGGAGGTTCAGCATGACTGTTGGTAAATTTTCGAGGGATTTGGTAGGGAAAAGTGACGCAACTTGTCACTGTTAGCCATGCATGGATGCTGTCGATGGAATTCGCGAGGGGTGATCGAGCTAGGTGTTAAGGGTATGATTTTAAAGAGAGTGTGGTAAGGAGCATTTTGATGGTGTTTGGTTCGGTATTACAGTGAAGGAATAGGAGAATGGGAGTTGGAGTTTTTTTCAAAATGATCAAATAATACTAGAGTCGGATATGTTTTGGTTAGGGAAGGAGGAGACACAGTGCATGGGTAAAGGGAAATTTAGTGATGGGCCGAGGCTAAATGAAAGCCTAGTAATATATATAAAAATAACAATAATAAGAAGGCCCAATAAAAAGGAAGAACGTGTATTTTCCGAGAAGGGGACGGAGGCTCGAATTTTGGTAAGAGAAGACTGTTATGTATGGCGTGTGTGGAGAACTGGGCCAAGGCATAAAGTTGGTAAAGATCAGAATTTAATATATTATGTTTAATTTAAATCTTTATAACATATTGACTTCTAAATATCATAACTTTGTCATACATGGTCCAAATTTGACGAAACAGGATCCGTTGGGAACGTATGGACGAAGACTACACAATGGAAATGGTTTGGAGCGATTTGGAGCTTGTTTGAATTTATGGCAAACAAAAATACTGGATTAAATCAGGCAACGTTAATCATTATTTAATGATCAACGACCAAGGTGAGTAAACTCACTGACTATGTCCAGTTTTATAATTTTATAAATGTTATTTAATATTGATAAATAATGATTGAATGTTTGTGTGATGGTTGTTTGGATGGTTTGCTAATTAATTTGTTGAAATAATATATACAGTTATATATATATAAATCATTGATTGTATACCGAGTTTGTATATTATTGATTTCATATTGATAAGAAATTGGAATTTATTTATGTTGATTAACGCCCGTGGATGCAAGGAAACAGGATGGAGGAATCCAGCAAGATTCCTCAACAATTATTGTTGTTTTTCATATATTATATTACATGATGGATAAATAATATGTAATTGATTAATGTGTGATTGGGATGTTTGAATAACATTGACCCTAAAATAATTGGTATGTAAATACCATAAACTATATTCGAATATATTAGAAAAGAAATTGGGGTTTTTAAAAGGGATTCCTATTTTAAAATAGAAATGAAATTTCGATTAGCTGGAATGTAATAACTTGTTTTGATTATATAAAAGCAAGTAGTTTAATTTATAACGATATTTATAAATGAAGCGAAATGATTATTATTAAATAGTTTGAAAATATAAATTCAAGAAATGTATTTATTTAAAAGGGAAAGGGAAATCGTTTAGAAAGAAAAAAAATGAAATTATTTCCATGTTCAAAATGTAAAGAGAATTGATACAAATACATAAGGATTTGTAATTAGAATTCGACGATGTCGAATAATTTATTTTTATGAATTATGTATTATATAATTCAGAATTTGACAAGAAAATCAATATTTGATTTTAAACCAATAATATGTAATGGAATATGTAATCGTGATTAAATTGTAAACCTGGTATATAATTTACAAGAAGTTGGGTTTATAAACGATAAATAGAAATGAGATGAATTAGTTATTATAACATAATTTGGAAATGTTTTCCTAATATAACAAGAGATGTCTTCTAAGTGTAGAAAATGAAATGATATTGAAGTTAAGATGGAGTTAAGGAAATCATGAACTGACTGGAGATTAGTTGTGTTGAATGGCTTTCTGAGTATCGATTTGATGTTGGTTTCGGCCTTCGGGGTTAATACTTAGGTAGTTATTCTCTTACTAGTTTAGGTTAAGGACGGATGGACGTGGAAGAATAGTGATGCGTGAATAAGATATGGAAACATTTTCCAATGTTAATAACGTAATTTTTGAAATACGGGAAATATGGATTCGTGAATATATGGAAACATTGTCCAAGAAACTGTGAAAGGATAAGCGAGTTGGGAAAATATTCAGACAAAGATATTTAAGGAAAATTAGGAAATGAGATGATTTTTGATATATCTATTGAAAATGGCTTTGTGTTGATTGATGGTTGATCGGTAGAATTTCCATTTGGAAATAGGATCATTGTTTGTATGGATACTTTTCCTTTGATAGTTAAATAACCGACTATCAATGTTTTTGACCATTTTTTTGTTGTCAATACGGAGAGACCGGGATCAGAGATATTATCTGAAAACCACTCCATATGGGCATTATCATTGCGAATCAAATATGATGAAGACAATTGAAGACGGAGTTTATGCAAGGGCTATTCTTGCAACCTAGGTAGAAATTTCCTAAGATGGATTTACAGAATAATGCCTTCGGATTGCCCAGTCCCAATATAACTTGAATGGACGGATGTCTAACGGAGTATGTCTAGTAGATCACATAAGTTGATCTCTTCATGCGTATTCACGTTTGGTGGCGGAGGAATTCGTTTCTCTTATCTTTATGCCCGTGGTATTTTTGTGGAAATTAATTTATGATTTGGAAGGTATGACGATGTGGCATTCAAAGTGAATTAAGGTATGATCTGTCAAAAGATACGTTATGACCTCTAGCCTCATCAATTGGGAAATGAAAAAAAATCGGGCAGACAACATGGCTAAGTGGGTCGCTCCCAGTTAGCGTATATTGTCACCATCTAGAGAATATTCATTTTTGTACTTCTTTCGCTTGTGTATCTCCCGGGAATGGTTGTGTTGGTATACCAACCATAGGGTGAAAATATATTTGGAACATTCAAGCGAAATGAATGGTCAGTCATGTGTGGCTGAGTTGCAAGATGTTCTTGTTGTACTCTAGTATATCCCTTCTAGAGTACACTGATCGGAATGTGGCTCCATGCCTTGTCATAGTTGGAAATCCATTCTCTAATAAGAGCCCGCAGTTTTGGTTGTATATTATATATAGAACGTGAGATGCAAGTGTTTTGCTAGATTGCTATTTTCTTGAATTAGACACTATTATAATATCAAAAAAGTATTGATTTTAAGAAACCTCTTAGGTTATTGTAAGGTAAAAACCATCCGTGTTTATGTGTGGATCGGTCTTACGATTTGTTTTATTTTGAAAAGGATTTTGAAAAGCTAAATCGAATGGTTGGAGTTTACTCACACCAGTCCCATGACTGACCCAGAGTTTATTTTGTTTTGTTTTCCCTAAACTCTTAGGCGCCCAAATTTGTACGGGCAGTCAAGTAGTCGGGATTTTACAGATATACTTGGAAGAGCTTGGAATAGGAGGCTTCAACATTTTATAGCTATCATTTATTTCCGCTGTAATATACATGATGTACTCTAATGATGTATGTAAGCACAAACATAATTTTGCATTTCAAAGTTTAGTTATATAATATATTATATTCGTTCCGCCGTGGGATTCGTATTTACTTGAACCTGTTTTGTTTTGATTCTTCTTCTTCTATTCTAACTTTTTTCTATTTCTCATCCTCTAACTTCTTTCTATAAATGATCTAGTATTTCCGATATTTGAATAGTCGACATGATGTTTGGTGTTGATTTTCGGGGTCAAAAATCCAGGTTTGTTACCGTGGTATCACAGCTGAAGGTTAAGTAATTACCTTAGCTTTATGGCGTAACTCAATAGAGATGAGATTAGTAATATCCTAAATTGAGTTTGAGTGTGTGTGTGTGTATATATATATATGAGTGAGCGTATTTGTAGATTGTATAAAAACGGTTTTATATTGTGGAGATTTATTAGTTGAGTGGCTTATAAATTTTGGTCGACGGTGGGGAACCACAAGGTCGATAAGGTTTTTCTAAGCGCTCGAATGTGATAAACCAACACAGTATGTTTCTGAAAAGAGGGAAAATGAAATAATTTTTCCCAAAATATATTTTGATATATAAAGAAAGTATGTACATTGGATTATTATAAAATACTGAATGTATTGGTTATTATTAGAATCGAATAAGATGATAGTTAAGATGGTTATAAATAACCAATCAGAATTCGTATAAATGCAATGTATAAAAATCAAACGAGTTAAATCTAAATTTAAAATAGAATTGGGATTAAAATTCTGGAATATGGGAAAAGTGTTTGTAAATGGTTTTGGATTAAATATATGGAAATTTTGCAATCCTAGGTGATTTGAAATGTTTTCAAACATTGTAAAGGTATTTTGAATTAATTTCAAAATTGAAGTGGTTAAGAAGGATTTTTGAAATGATATAGTATTGAACTCACTTCGATCGCTGGGAAATAATTCTGATGATGACTACCGCGTCATCAGTGTTCATTTTCGAGTTACTAAGTGACCAATTATTACCAAAGGTTTTGTTTTTGAATTGTTTTGGTTATTTTGAAATCCCGAAAAAGAATATTTGATTTTGGCAAAGAGCTAAGCTGTTTAAAAGTCCCATGAAGAGATTATTTGAATTGAAAACAAGTTAAATAAAGATTGTAAAAGCAAATGAAAATTTAACTAAAATGAGTTAAGTGGAAAATGAATTGGTTGAAAATGATGTTAAAATCAGTTTTTGAGATGAATAACTAACTTGAGGAGTTAATTAGTAAATAAGACTTCAGGATAAAAATTAAAATGATTGAAGAATTGGATTGGTAAGTTAAGAGTTGGAATCAAGAATGCAACTGGAGTTTGAACGGAATTTGGCTTGGCTATAAGCGAAAGGTTTGGTTCGAGAATGAATTGAGTGGAAATCAATTGGGAATACTTTTGTATATGCTGAAGTAATAGCAAATGAATAGTGATAGAGTTGAATGCCCAACCAAAAAGGTACAAGTTTATATTACTTAAGCTTGAGATTTATGAGCTTGTTCAGCAAGTCGCTTGGTTATTTGATTTTTTTTCTAGATTAGAGAAGGCCTAGAGAGGCGAGTTGTAGTTGTACCGATTGAGTTGTGCAAAGGAAACACTGGCGAAATTTTCGAAAATTTAAGGTGTTTGAAAATTTTCCGATTTATGAAATTTTTCGTTAATAAGAATAATTAATATTTAAATTGAAATTAATTGGTTCAATTGAAACTGAAGTTAAAAAGTAAATAAATGATTTTTAACCTAGTTAATAGGGATTATAGCATTTTTCCTATCTTAGTAATTTCGAGGACGAAATTCTTTTAAGGGGGAAAGAATGAATCATCCTAGATTTTTTTGATTAATTAATTAATTAAATTATTTTTATATATTGGTTCGATAATATAAATGGTTTGAATTTAAAATATTATGAATATTCAAATAATATAAATAATAAATTTAATCTTCGAAATAGACGGAAATAGTTAAATTGGCAATGTTGTGTGAATTGCATAATTTAGATATTTAATTGAGTCTATATTCGAATTAGAAGAACAAATATATTTATTTAAACGGCGAGTGAATGTATTAATTATAATATAGTTCAAAACGAACGTCGTGGTAATTCATAATATTGAGTTTTGAAATTCAACTGAGTGTACATGATTCGTCATAAGTCAGATTTCTATGCTACAAGAAACTTTCGAATCTGTTGAGCTATATTTTTCTAATGGAAATGAAAAATCGAGATTTTGTCTTATAGATTGTAAGTTTTATCCAAATCAAATTTTCTAATAGTCGCTATGGAATCGTTTATAAACCAAAACCGAAACGACCCAAACTCGCCCGTACGGGAAAGCCTGGATTGAGTTGAGAACACGACAAATCAAAACTCAAAAAAAAGGACATTTCATTGCTGTTACAAAAATTTACATCAGAGTACAAGAATATAATAGAGTATGAATAATTAATATACATCAGAAAAATATCAAAGATTAAAATTACATAGCAGCGGAAAAATAATACATAACACAACCGAAAGAGATATACAGATACAAAGCTTTCTGAATATAGCTCCAGCTGTAAATCCAAGATCCTGTGAAAAGAAATTTCTGCAACAACTAAAACTACTAGCTGCCCATGTGAAAAATATGGGCACCCAGTGTTTAGGTTAAAACAATAAAATACGAGTTAATCATGGAACTAGTGTGAGAACTAAAATTGTTATTTAAACTTTACTTTAAAATAGAGTAAATCAAGGGACCACGCCGTATAACACGGAATGAGTTTTCTTCCAAGAATACCAGTGCATAAAAAAATAGCGCAATGCTTTTTGAAAAAATGAAGCTATTATAAGACTTAGGTCCGATCACACAATGCACGCAAGCCGAAGGATAGAGTTTTACCTTATAACAGCCAAACATGCTTTGTACGTTTTAAAACAAATCATTTTGATATTACTATAAGTGTATAGTGTTAAAATCAACTTCAAATATAAATGTATCAATCATAGATGTCATAGTATCCCATCCTACTATGTCGCTATACTAGTTTTACAATCAAAACCGAAAGGTCACATATTGGAAATTGGATTCCATCTATGAGTTGAGGCAAGGGATGTAATCCTTACCGATTTGAGTCACCTCTAGCAAAATGACCCAGGATCCCTTGCAGTGAACCCTTGGATCTTGCAGGGCCGGTCCACACTTACGTTTGTGGATTGGAAATTCCTAAACACACGTTTACCAATCCTATCGGACCTATCCATCGGCCCCGTAGTGACCGATAAATCCTAGGCGTCTCGCTATACATCATCCACATAAAAAATTATATAAATCTCTTGGTTCCATACCATGACACCACCCATAGCTAGAAAGAAACGTCGTGCACTCCCTGTTGTCCCTTATCCCATTTTTGACTCATATCGAGGTGTGAGGCTCGCGAATTTATGCTATACACAAAGCTATGCTATTTAAAGCCATGCCTTGATCATCACCCACAAGACTCTGCTTTTCAACAAAAGCCTTGATCATTTGCATCTAAGCATGCCACACTGGCAATTCACGCCATGTAACTGATGTCTATTAGTATATAACCTCTAAGCTCGTACGTCTCAGAGAAGGGTGTTAAGCAGGAGAGTAAATTCTCCGCAATCAAACAAATATATATTTAATAGAAATCAATCAACAGAGAATAAAATCCAATGTCAGACACATATCCATTTACAAGTACGTTCTAGATCTGAACGAAACCGGAGGCAATTATTTCTCGTCCCATAGGTCCAATAAAGGAGAGAGGTCCTCGCATATCCGGTCGATCTCCAAGTACGTCTGGACGATCACCACTTATTATCGTATCTTGGGTGTACAACCCAATCAAGACATCAGTAATCATTCAAACAATGTGAAGAACTACAGTCTTCAATCACGTCTTCATCGTCGACTTATCGCTGTCATATCGGTTATTCAGTATGGGATAAACCCGGTCTTTCCGAATAACCATCATATTTTACAATCAATAATCAAGTGCTATAAAAACACATCATATGCCTCTTTCCAATTCAAAATATTCTTTTATTCAAATATTCATGTCTTTTGGGAAAGGTTCCATTAATTTTATCAAATATAAATTCTTTTTAATTTGTACTTTAATCCTCCTTAGGATATCAATTCTAAACCAAATTAGGGTTTATCAACTGGAGGGGATTATCGAAGTAATCATTTATTTATATTAACCCAATCCCATCCTATTCATCACGTGGAGCAAAACCGGTAGTACTCCACATCTAACACCCATGGTGTTATCAGTAAAATTAATTACCATTTCACGTTCAAATCTAATTAAAGATTTAACTGTCGCCTGGAGTAAAACTGGTGGTACTCCATTCTCGATCATTTCCCAAATTTAATAATTTAAATTATCACATTCTCATTTCAATCTAATTTAAGATTCATTAAAACTCCAATTAGTTTTATTCTTCCAACAGTCATTATTTAATGATTATTTAACTTTGGAAACCCAAACATGCCACATCGACAATCTAAACCGTACTACTGATTTTTGGCGATATATAACCTCTAAGCTCGTACGTCTCAGAAAAGGGTGTTATGCAAGAGAATAAATTGCCCGCCACCAAACAGATATATATTTAGCAGTGATCAACAATACGGTCCAAAATACAATGTTAGACATGTAATCCTGTCTTTAACTGGGTTAAAGAACCAATGTCATTTAAAACACAGTTCACGAAAAATCCAAAATCACATCCCATTAACCACAGAATCTTCACAGAAAACAGATCAATATATATATAATCGATATAAATTTCTGTATCCAACCAATAATATAAATGGAATAACGACAACGCCTTTTTAAATTCCATATATATTAACAACCTTCCTCTACTGAATCTCACTTCGATTATTACCAAATTGAATTCAAATTTAATATTTTAAATTGGAAAACTTTACTTTGGAAAATTTTCATTAAAGCTTAATAAAAGATTTATATATTCGAAATCATATTTCATTGTTAATCGGGTTAAAGAACGAATGTCATTAAAAACACAGTTCACAATAAACCCAATTCACATTCCATTTTATTCCACTTTAGTAAATATAACTGGAAACTCTAATAATCTTAATTAAAAGATTTGTTCTTTTCACACGGGGTTTAAGTACAGTGCTATTGAAGACACCGTTCACGACAAACCAAAAATTCACTTTGATATTAAATATAAGGCTCTAAACAGAAATTATATCGGCTTACATTCAATATCAAATTCTAAAACCAACACATACTGTATGGGGAATATATATATATATATATATATATATATATATATATTCCAAATTCCTCATAATATCCATATATTCACGGAATCCAATACCTAAACATCCCGAAGGTGATTTCTATTCAAATCCATTCCAATTCATTCATTGGAAAATTCTGGTTATTTTAAAACCATTCACAAACCCAATTTATTTATTTAAAAACTTTGGATTGTCTTTTTAGTTAATAACTAGTTCATTTTGATAAAACTATATTTTTATCTTCTTAAATGTGGAATTTTTCATCCAAATTCTTTCCAAATCATTTATTATGATTTTACACAAATTATTAATATTTTTAATAATTTTATCAAGGCCCATATAGTCGGTTTCCAATAATGGCCACTGAACTGCATCCATAGCGACCTTTTCCAAATTTGATTTTGACATAATTCGAAATCAAACCATTCAAATTTAAATCTCTCATATTCATTGGAAAGCTCTTTTCGATACGAACCCAACGGTTCTGGTTTTAGGAGAATTCGACTGTCGGATCTCCCATAATGTCAATTTAAAGTCAATGGTCGAGATTCGCGAACGGTCGCGGCGCGGCACGTTCTATTCAAACCATATATATAATATATATATATTTCGTTCAAAACGTATTTTATAAATTCGTTTAAAATCGATCCCCACCTTTATTTCAATTTTAAATCAAAATTGAATACTCCTTACCATTATAATATTTGAATGATAATACTTTCAAAATATCAGATTTTGAAATAATTTCCTTTTAAATATTGATTATAAAAATGAATAAAATCGATATAAATATCGTTTGCGTTAAAATGGCGCAAATCTAATCAACACGGCTTCACACATTTCAGTATTTTCGTGTCCATCCAAAATCGGATATCAAATCCACATTTTAATCCTTTACGGAATATTATTTTAAATTATTCGTTATTCCCGAATTGGAATAAGACCCAATCAAGTACCATATAATTTATTTATGCGGATTTTATACAACACATGTATACAACAACAATGATAACCAATCATCCGTCATCCAGAGTGCATTACACAACATCATAAGCATTAAATATAAATAATTAACGCTTACAACAGTCTGTCAACCAATCGATTGACATACAACTAAACAATTGGGATTAATATAAGTCAAATATCATCCCAATACCCATGTGGGGTTTCAACCAACAAATACGGAATATTATTTATGTAGTTGGGTGATGTGTAAAACTTATCGTCCCAATCAATGTCAGTTAAATGGGTGTACATAAACAAATCGTCCGATTTGTAAATGAATATTTATTTTCATTTCAGGAGAATTTTATGCCATTCACATATACGTTAAAATTATACTTTTAACGATTAAATATTTATTTGAACACATGAATATTTTATGCAGTTCATATACACATTAAAAATGAGATTTTTTAATGAATAAATATTTATTTTAGAAAATTTCATCCTTATAACGGCGCAATATTAGAACCAGAGTAATGTCTAGCATTACCCCTCTCCTAATACTGGATCGTGCCATACACAATCATCAACACATTCAATACACCACAATACAATTCATTTCACCACAATACAGTCATTTTTTCCAAAATTCAATCCAAGCAGACAAACAACCATGGTTTGTACAATTAAATAGTGTCGGGGGCTACTAAGCCCCGTTTGTAACCTAAAATATATTTAATTGCAAAATAATTTGAGTAAGAAGGTGTTCTCACATTGGGATCCACTCCGCCGTTGTTTTCTAACGCTCTGAATTGCTGTTCTGGTTCCAGAATTTGCAAACGAGCTCCAATCTTTATACCATCTTTATTTCTAGCTTAAACGCGCCATTTCGGACAACTTCCACCTAATGCACTTTTTCCCGAAAATGCTCCAATTCTCTAGAATCTGCGAAAAGACAGTATTTGGACAGTAGACTTTGGATGCATTTTCTGAATAACTCTACAATCCAAAATATGACTTCCATACACTCAAATCAAAGAGAAAATCATGCTATTCGATTTTGGTACGTGGAGTTTTGGCCAGAAGCACACTGGTTGAGAGTTATTGGCGAAATAGTGACTGTGGGTTATTTGCAAAACGGGAATTTTGTAAAACTCAATTTTTTTTCGAGGAAGGGCCGACGGTCAGACTTGTGTGGTAAGTGGTAGCGGGATGGCGAAGCAGGTGGCTGAGGAGGGTGGGGCCAGGTGGTGGTGGCGGTGGAGGGGACCACGACTTTGGTTTTGGTTGATTTGGGGGCTAGCGTTTTAGAAATGGAGAGGGAGAGAGAAGGAGGAGGAAGAGGAGGACAGGGAGGGGGCGGCTCTAACACCCCACCTCCGCTAGGGTCACTCACAAAGGGAATGCACTAGCTTTGGTGGAGCATTATCTAGGTAAACATACACAGAAATATTACAAGACAGAATATATAAAACAGCGGAAGAAGAACCAAATTTCATTGCTTTAAAATCTTGAAAGGTATAAAGCCTTTTACATCAAAATGCTATTAAATCCATTACATCAAAATCTGTCTTGCAATAGTAAAGAAGCATAAAACCATAGTCATAAATCATTCCCCAAGTAAAACAGCACAGCAAGCCATAGCCAAGAGAAATCCAAGCAGTACATGAAAGAGCCTTGGAGCTTGGTAAGATCCGAACTAAGCTGTATTCCCACCCTGCGAACCTGGGGGGGGGGACGAAAGAAAAAGAGGCGAAACAAACTGGGTCAGTTATAAAGACTGAGTAAGTCCTAGTGGCTTTCAGCATAAAAACAGGTGAAGATAATATGGCATGAATAAACTGAAAGTAAACATAAGCATGATGACAAGGTAAACTACAGGCACGATGAATCAAGTATAACATTCCATGCTTCCTATCAAGAGTATCATCACAAGGTTCCTACCAAGTATCACATTGCAAGGTTTCTATTAAGTATAATATCACAAGATTTCTGAGCTTCACCATTCCACTATTTTCTTTGATTTCCTAAATTCTCAGCACCAACTGTACTAGTACCCCAACCCGTATCATCCTTTCCATGTATATGTACAGTCCCTTGCCGTATATCGTACGGGTTTCATCACGTATTTCTATACTACTTCAACGTAGTACCACCATTCTTGAAATCATTTGGACCGCCATCCTTGTTCTGGCTAGGTTTCCTTATCATGAACTATCGCGTGTTCAACTAGGATTTATGCCACCTAGGACCACTAGGGATTATGCTACCTATTGAACATTTTCTAGATTCGATTAGGGTTTATGCCACCTAGGACCACTAGGGATTATGCTACCTAACGAACAACACCCTTTTTCCACGTAACGATCTATTAATCGATCGGCTCCCTACGAGTCCTAGCTCGTTCATGTGTCTGTGTCATACGGCCCAATCACGCAATGTAGTCACTTGTGCTAGGTCCACCATAGGGTGTATCAAGCCCTAGGGTGCCAACCACCGACACGAATCAAGCACGCATAGTGTAAACCTACTGGTGCCCAATGCCTGCTTTTTCAACTCCGGACTACGTGCACGACCATAGTCCGCCTGAACCTACAATGGCGCACCAACTCAGCCGTCGTTCTGGTCGCTTACAATCAGCCCAGTAATCGTGCCCCACCCTGCCTAGTTCCAGGATACCGTGATACATCTAGTGGGTTACTGCTGAAAAGGACTGCGCAACTAGGGTTTCCGTCTAGTAGGTTAAGTGTTGTCATTTAAATTCGAGACTTAACCCCATCAGTCTAGCATGTCAAGTTGGTTAAGTGTTGTCATTCAAGTTTGTGACTTAACCCGCCTACGTGTCATGTCAAATTGGCTAAGGTTGTCGTTCAAGTTCATGACTTAGCCCTACGAATCATCTGTCAAGTTGGTTAAGTATATTCAATCAGTTCATGAGTTAACCCTATCTAATCATCGTGTCCAATTGGTTAAGTATATTCAAGCGGTTCATGACTTAACCTTATCAAATTATCGTGTCAATTTGGTTAAGTATATTCAAGCAGTTCATGAATTAACCCTATCAAATCATCGTATCTAATTGGTTTAGTATATTCAAGCGGTTCATGACTTAACCCTATCAAATCATCGTGTCCAATTGGTTAAGTATATTCAAATAATTCATGGCTTAACCCGCCCACGTATCATGCTAAGTTGGTTAAGTATTATCTATATGTTCAAGTTGACTTAACCCTGCCACGTATCATGTTATATTGGTTAAGTGCCATTAATCTAGTCATATTACTTAACCTAACCCTCTAACCATACCCACGTCTTCTTATGGTTAGTATTCCTTAATTCATTCATTATGACGAACGAATCATGACCTCTCACATTAGACCGTGCATTTTGTGGCCACTGGATTTGTCGGGCGGTTCCGGGCAGATTTACACCACAAACTTGGTCTAACCTCGTGTCGTAAACAGTTACGCCTATAATTTGGCCTTCGACCTCTCACATTAGACTGACACTTTGTGGCTACCGGATTTGCCGGGTGGTTCGGGCAAATTTACACCACAAACTGAGTCTAACCTCGTGTCAAAAGTTCATTAATGGTCGTATTCCACCCAAAACCCCAATATCAGTTCATGTGTTTAACATATAGAAATGTTCATGTTCCAACCACGTTCATATTTCCAGTTACATATCAATTATCAAGTTCATAATTCATGTTTTTCCCCAAAACGTATTCCCAAACTATTATCATATTTCACTATAAGGTTATGCCAAGTTATAGCCTTTTATTTACGATACATGCCAACTACCCAAAACCCAACTTAGGCGCGTTCATATTAAAACTCTACCAAGTCATAAATTTTCACATATGTTCCAACTCCAAAATTTTACATAATTAACATACACCAAGTTCTAGATTACATGTTAGTTTCTACATATGCCCAATTCGTACCAAATTTACATATGTTCAATTTATGCCATTTTACATGTATGCCAATTTTATGCCATTTTACCATATCAAGTTCTAGCCAAAATTACATGTATCAAGTTTCATACCCAATAAACCCAAATCACGATTCATGATGTAGTTATCCCAAACTATAATCTTTTTATTATAGTACATTTCAGTTGCCCAAGTTCATAATACATGTTTATGCCAACTATCAAGTTTACGATTGCTTTCATGTTCAAATTCCCAATTCTACATATGCCTAATTAACATAAGTCCAATCTTTTGATTTAATTTACTTAGTCCCAAACTCGTGATTTAATTTACATGCCAATTCATGTATGCCCAAACTTGCAATTTCAATTATATTGACAATACCCAAATATCCAATTTCATGTTAATGGTAGTAATACCCAAATATCCAATTTTTATGTTATGCCATCAATTCCACCAAACACATATATTCCACTAGGCAATATTCCGATATTTCCCCCATATACCATCGCACGTATATCGTAGTTTAGGCCTAGGTCCGAAATTGACCTAGGTTCATCAAAAGAAAATAAATAGGGGAAGGTAGAATTTTGCATAAAAATAAGACTAGAGAGAAAAACATCGTCACAGGCATGAAGATTACAACTTAGTATTAATATCAATATGAATCAAGAAAACTAATTTACAACAGCCTGAATAGATCATAAACTAGACATGGGAATAAAGATAGACAAGTCTCAAAACTGAAGATCCGAGAAGCAACATAAATAGATCGGTAAACATACTTAAATCCAATTCCACTTTATTCCATGGCCATATTATAACTAAATGTTTAAATCTAAAAACAACTAGAAATTACAGAGCATGGCTAATGAATTAAGAACTGAATTTGTTGTAAAAATGTCGCGGCGTTGTTAATTTATTGTCTTGAATCATTGTAGAATCCTTGTTCTTTGGATTGATTTGAGTTTGAATGTTTGTACTTTGATTTGGAGACGGCGGCCATGGTTCAAGAGGTATTTTAGCAGCATAATGGTGTAAGAATGATTTGATATGAATTAGGTTAGGTCTAAGGGTGTTTTTATAGGTGTAGCAACTAGTTTAGGCCCTTAGATTAACCCTAGAATCAATCCGGACCATCAAAACATGTCTTAGGCTTCAAAAATGAGTTTTGGGTCAAAACAGGCCGACCAGGTCGACCTGTAAGGGGGAGGTCGACACTATGGTCGACCTAGGGGGTAGGTCGACCCTATGGTTGACCCTAGGGTCGACCTATGGGGGGGGGGGGGGTAGGTCGACCCTATGGTCGAGCCCCTGGTCCGGTTGTGCCTGAAAACTGCTGAAACTTGTATAGGCCATAACTTCTTCATCCGTACTCCGATTTTCGAAAACTCGGACTCTATTTCATGTAAAATTTTGAGACGAATGCAATGGAGTAACCCGTTTCCCTAATTATGACTTTAAAATTTAATTCTGCCTTGATTTCTTGTTTTAACATGTTATAAAAATATGGTTTGTTACATTCTCCCCTCAAAGGATTTCGTCCCCGAAATCTTCAAGTTAAGAAGAATGTATCCTACCATCCAATCATTCATCTACTCAATCATCAATCACAGGCATCCATTTTCCTTAAGAGATTTCTAATGCTGTATGAACATATGCAGAAAGTGTGTGTATATGTTCCTTATCTAATGCAAATGATCAGGCCTGATTGATCTTCTTAATGCAAAATATGTTTTAGTGCCATGAGTCCAACATGTATGCGAATAGTCCTAGCTATATAAACACTATATGTGTGCACAAACATTCATCCATATGCAACATCACATGATAACACATTTAATTTCATCCATAAACAAGTATAAACACTCATGCATATGCAATATGAAAGGTGACGGAGCCTATCTAGTGTCTAAGGTGCGTGTATATGCATCCACGAGCAACCACTAGCAACCTCTTGCAACCACTTGCAACCATCAATCATAACATATCTCAAACACATGTTTACACCCAATTGTTCCTACCTAAAGATATAATCAAACGATAGAAGCAAGTAAAAACTTTGTGCCCATTAGGCAATGTCAAAGCTGGAAATCTATGTCACATATATACTGAATAGGAGAAGAACTCCCTAAGCACCAACCCATATTCTATAAAACCCTAAAAGTTTAGTTAACCCAATGGACACCCTCAAGCCCCAGCATGTATTACTAACAGATAAATCATACTCCCTATGGGATTTGCAACAGAAATAGGATTGAGAATAGGACCGAGAGGTTATACTTAAAAGATAGCATACAAGTAAGCTCTACAGGAAAAGAGGGATCAAGGATATACTCTTAAAAAGAGATATGATGCGCGTGTCTAGTCTTCAATCTTCTAAGTCGCATTTCCTTGAGCTTAACTCCATTGTGCTTTGACCATCTTTAGCTTCACAATTCCGTAGCTTCTTAATTCCTATTTCCAAAATATGAGTTGGAACTCATTTCACTGTCGCCTCTCGTTCCACTTTCACTTATTCTTTTTCTAGTATACTCAGCTTAAACATAACTGCATACTCATGGTTTCATGCAAGTTCTCCAAAATTCACTAGTGAATCTTAGATCTCATTCACTTACTAGAAGGTATTCCACATAAATGAATTATCTCTTGAAAATAAACAAATGCCAACCATGTTGCCAAGTGTACTTACTAAGGTGATTTTCTATTCCGCCTTGGTGGCGATCACTACTCGAGTGGATCAATAAATATATCAAGAAATTCTAGGTAACTAAGCATGGAAGAACCCTAAGGGTTACACTAGACTTTGAGGGTATTACCGAGGAAAGTCAAGAGTCTAACTACCCTCTTTTCATACTCGAGAATGGTATCATTTTTGGAAAACCACTCCATCCTAGAATCAACCCATTGCCCAAAAACATAAGCATTACTTCTAAACTCAACACTTAGCATAGACATTCTCAAATCCAAACAAGTCATGAATAAATGAGCCGATTCCCCATAGGATTTGAGACAAAAACGGGATCCTCTACTATGCTAGTACTAAGGTGCAGAGACTCTATTATCGAAGCAGAAATAAAAAAAAGGATGCGATGTACCATAATCAAAAAGGGTACGAACAAGATAGAGAGATAAACTAGACTTTCCTATAGAAACATTTCTACCTTCTTGTTCTAAGCCTCATTCGCCTTAACCACCCTTATCCCCTCTTATATAACGTGTTAACAGGTCTCTCGAGAACTACCTCCATCACACGGCAACCCTACAAAGCTTGAAATAAGATTAGTCGTAGATGGAACTAATGTGACTACAGATGGAGGAAAGAAAGGAAAAGGGATTCAAAAAAGGAAACAAAGGATAA
Organism: Allium sativum; assembly: GCA_030737875.1. Classification (NCBI taxonomy): domain Eukaryota; kingdom Viridiplantae; phylum Streptophyta; class Magnoliopsida; order Asparagales; family Amaryllidaceae; genus Allium; species Allium sativum. The sequence continues at coordinate 50,202,384 of CM060916.1, read as the reverse complement.
TGCTAATGGCCTTTAGGGAATAGCCTTTAAAAATAAAACTTTTCTCGAAAAAATGCTTCTTTGTAAATGGTTTTGAAAATAATTTCAAAAGGGTTTTAAAAACTTTTGCCCAGTCTGGTAACCTTCTGCTCTGATACCAAATGTAACACCCACCTCCGCTAGGGTCACTCACAAAGGGAATGCACTAGCTTTGGTGGAGCATTATCTAGGTAAACATACACAGAAATACTACAAGACAGAACATATAAAACAGCGGAAGAAGAACCAAATTTCATTGCTTTAAAATCTAGAAAGGTCTAAAGCCTTTTACATCAAAATGCTATTAAATCCATTACATCGAAATCTGTCTTGCAATAGTAAAGAAGCATAAAACCATAGTCATAAATCATTCCCCAAGTAAAACAGCACAGCAAGCCATAGCCAAGAGAAATCCAAGCAGTACATGAAAGAGCCTTGGAGCTTGGTAAGATACGAACTTAGCTGTATTCCCACCCTGCGAACCTGGGAGGGGGGGGGACGAAAGAAAAAGAGGCGAAACAAACTGGGTCAGTCATGAAGGCTGAGTAAGTCCTAGTGGCTTTTAGCATAAAAACAGGTGAAGATAATATGGCATGAATAAACTGAAAGTAAACATAAGCATGATGACAAGGTAAGCTACAGGCACGATGAATCAAGTATAACATTCCATGCTTCCTATCAAGAGTATCATCACAAGGTTCCTACCAAGTATCACATTGCAAGGTTTCTATTAAGTATAACATCGCAAGATTTCTAAGCTTCACCATTTCACTATTTTCTTTGATTTCCTAAATTCTCTGCACCAACTGTACTAGTACCCCAACCCGTATCATCCTTTCCATGTATATGTACAGTCCCTTGCCATATATCGTACGGGTTTCATCACATATTTCTATATACTACTTCAATGTAGTGCCACCATTCTTGAAATTGTTTGGACCGCCATCCTTGTTCTGGCTAGGTTTCCTTATCATGAACTATTGTGTGTTCAACTAGGATTTATGCCACTTAGGACCACTAGGGATTATGCTACCTATTGAACGTTTTCTAGATTCGATTAGGGTTTATGCCACCTAGGACCACTAGGGATTATGCTACCTAACGAACAACACCCTTTTTCCACGTAATGATCTATTAATCGATCGGCTCCCTACAAGTCCTAGCTCGTTCATGTTCTGTGTCATACGGCCCAATCACGAAATGTAGCCACCTATGCTGGGTCCACCATAGGGTGTATCAAGCCCTAGGGTGCCAACCACCGACACGAATCAAGCACGCACGGTGTAAACCTACTGGTGCCCAATGCTTGCTTTTTCAACCCCGGACTACGTGCACGACCATAGTCCGCCTGAACCTACAATGGCTCACCAACTCAGCCGTCGTTCTGGTCGCTTACAATCAGCCCAGTAATCGTGCCCCACCCTGCCTAGTTCCAGGGTACCGTGATACATCTAGTGGGTTACTGCTGAGAAGGACCGCGCAACTAGGGTTTCCGTCTAGTAGGTTAAGTGTTGTCATTTAAATTCGAGACTTAACCCCATCAGTCTAGCATGTCAAGTTGGTTAAGTGTTGTCATTCAAGTTCGTGACTTAACCCGCCTACGTGTAATGTCAAATTAGCTAAGTGTTGTCGTTCAAGTTCATGACTTAGCCCTACGAATCATCTGTCAAGTTAGTTAAGTATATTCAATCGGTTCATGACTTAACCCTATCAAATCATCGTGTCCAATTGGTTAAGTATATTCAAGCGGTTCATGACTTAACCCTATCAAATCATCGTGTCAAATTGGTTAAGTATATTCAAGCGGTTCATGACTTAACCCTATCAAATCATCGTATTCAATTGGTTAAGTATATTCAAGTGGTTCATGACTTAACCCTATCAAATCATCGTGTCCAATTGGTTAAGTATATTCAAATAATTCATGGCTTAACCCGCCCACGTATCATGCTAAGTTCGTTAAGTATTATCTATATGTTCAAGTTGACTTAACCCTGCCACGTGTCATGTTATATTGGTTAAGTGTCATTAATCTAGTCATATTACTTAACCCACCCATTGGCCTGATTAACTATTATGTTGGTTAAGCCCACGTTCGTTAGTTTTACATGTTCTTAACTCAAACCGGTTAGGTCCACATTTACATGTCAAATTTTCATGCCATCCCACCTAACCCTCTAACCATACCCACGTATTATTATGGTTACTATTCCTCAATTCATTCATTATGACGAATCATGACCTCTCACATTAGACCGTGCATTTTGTGGCCACTGGATTTGCCGGGCGGTTCCGGGCAGATTTACACCACAAACTGGGTCTAACCTTGTGTCATAAACCGTTATGCCTACAATTTGGCCTTCGACCTCTCACATTAGACTGACACTTTGTGGCTACCGGATTTGTCGGGTGGTTCGGGCAAATTTACACCACAAACTGAGTCTAACCTCGTGTCAAAGGTTCATTAATGGTCGTATTCCACCCAAAACCCCAATATTAGTTCATGTGTTTAACATATAGAAATGTTCATGTTCCAACCATGTTCATATTTCCAGTTACATATCAATTATCAAGTTCATAATTCACGTTTTTTCCCCAAAACGTATTCCCAAATTATTATCATAATTCACTACAAGGTTATGCCAAGTTATAGCCTTTTATTTACGATACATGCTAACTACCCAAAACCCAACTTAGGCGCGTTCATATTAAAACTCTACCAAGTCATAAATTTTCACATATGTTCCAACTCCAAAATTTTACATAATTAACATACGCCCAAGTTCTAGATTACATGTTAGTTTCTACATATGCCCAATTCGTACCAAATTTACATATGTTCAATTTATTCCGTTTTACATGTATGCCAATTTTATGCCATTTTACCATATCAAGTTCTAGCCAAAATTACATGTATCAAGTTTCATACCCAATAAACCCAAATAATGATTCATGATGTAGTTATCCCAAACTATAATATTTTTATTACAGTACATGTCAGTTGCCCAAGTTCATAATACATGTTTATGCCAACTATCAAGTTTACGATTGCTTTCATGTTCAAATTCCCAATTCTACATATGCCTAATTAACATAAGCCCAATCTTTTGATTTAATTTACATAGTCCCAAGCTCGTGATTTAATTTACATGCCAATTCATGTATGCCTAAACTTGTAATTTCAATTATATTGACAATACCCAAATATCCGATTTCATGTTAATGGTAGTAATACCCAAATATCCAATTTTTATGTTATGTCATCAATTCCACCAAACACATGTATTCCACTAGGCAATATTCCAATATTTCCCCCGTATACCATCGCACGTATATCGTAGTTTAGGCCTAGGTCCGAAATTGACCTAGTTTCATCAAAAGAAAATAAATAGGGGAAGGTAGAATTTTGCATAAAAATAAGATCAGAGAGAAAAACATCATAACAGGCATGAAGATTACAACTTAGTAATAATATCAATATGAATCAAGAAAACTGATTTACAACAGGCTGAATATATCATAAACTAGACATGGGAATAAAGATAGACAAGTCTCAAAACTGAAGATCAAAGAAGCAACAGAAATAGATCGGTAAACATACTTAAATCCAATTCCACTTTATTCCATGGCCATATTATAATTAAATGTTTAAATCTAAAAACAACTAGAACTTACAGAGCATGGCTAATGAATTAAGAACTGAATTTGTTGTAAAAATGTCGTGGCGTTGTTAATTTATTGTCTTGAATCATTGTAGAAGCCTTGTTCTTTGGATTGATTTGAGTTTGAATGTTTGTACTTTGATTTGGAGACGGCGGCCATGGTTCAAGAGGTATTTTAGCAGCATAATGGTGTAAGAATGATTTGATATGAATTAGGTTAGGTCTAAGCTTGTTTTTATAGGCGTAGCAACTAGTTTAGGCCTTAGATTAACCCTAGAATCAATCCGGACCATCAAAATATGTCTCATGCTTCAAAAATGAGTTCTGGCTCAAAACAGGCCGACCAGGTCGACCTGTAAGGGGGGAGGTCGACACTATGGTCGACCTGGGGGGTCGGTCGACCCTATAGTCGACCGGGGGGGGGGGGGGTAGGTCAACCCTATGGTCGACCCCCTGGTCCAGTTCTGCCTGAAAACTGCTGAAACATGTACATGCCATAACTTCTTCATCCGAACTCAGATTTTCGAAAACTCGGACTCTATTTCATGTAAAATTTCGAGATGAACGCAATGGCGTAACCCGTTTCCCCTGATACTAACATTAAAATTTAATTTTGCCTTGATTTCTTGTTTTAAAATGATAGAAAAATACGTGTTATTACAGCGGCGGCGAAGGGGGAGGCTGCGGTGGAGCGGCAGCGGGCCTGGAGTGGAGGCGATGGGTTGAAGGGGTGCCTTTTTTTATTTCTTATGTTTGAACGAGAGTGAGGGAGAGTTGACCAACTATATATATATATATAATTTTATTTTAATTCCAAAAAGTTAGTTTTTCATCCGAACTCCAAATCGAATCCAGCGACGATCATCCTTAGTGAAATACCCCTATTTCGAACAAAATGGGATGTATCCCATAAGCCAATTCGACTGTTTTTATTGTTTTTATTTTAAATTAAAATATAAATTAATATAATGTTCAAAATTGATTTCAACGTACATTTTAATTTACCGAGGCCACATGCTGACTCCAAGAATTCCAGAAAAATAAATCTAGCTTTGTTTTGATGATACGGTCCTAACAAAACTAATTTCATCGAATTTGGAGGCCGTTTGAAAAATGTTCATTTTCCAGTAGATTAAATTCAAACTAAAAGTACCAAACGCGTTTAAATTTACCACGCTCACATATTAATTTCAAAAATTATGAAAATTGGAATCTAGCAACAATTTGACATTCCGGATCCAACAAAAGTTCTTTCATCGCAAACGGAGGTCGTTTGTAAAATGTCTATTTTTATGGGTTATATATTATGTTAAAAAATATATAAATTCCATAACGACTATTTCAAATTTTAAACTGGACATAACTTTCAATTCAAATTATGAAATCTGGATTTTTCACATTCATTAGAAAGATATAGTTAAATAGATTCCAATGTTTTTGGTTTTACTAAAATCTGATTTATTTTGAATTCTGTACATTCAATTGAGATTTAAAATCGAATTTTCAAACTACCACGCCATTTCAGGCTCGTTTATAATTAAAATAAATTTATATGTTCTAACTTCGATTTAAATAAATTTTTAGTTGTTATTATTTAAAATAAATTGTTTTAAATAATCAAAATATGTTAAAATAATTAAAATAAAAATTTTAAATTGGTTCTAAAATTCCGGGTTGTTACAATCTCCCCACTTAAAATCTTTTCATCCTCGAAAAGGAACGGAGCTGAAATTTGTTTAACTAATTAATTTTCATTCTTCAATTTTCAGTTTCAAAGAATTTTCTAATTTCTCAAAAAATTGGCTAACACCCTAAATTTTCAAAAAAATTGTCATAACCTCCTTTGTACGGGTCGATATTTAAAACCGCAACTTGCCTTGCAGGGCCCTCATCAATCCAAAAGAAAAAGAAAAAGCCAATCGGCTCATAAAATCATCAAAAACGCAATAAATACAATAATCATGTACCTATTTTCGGGCATGTAATTTTATTCCTCTTCTTAGCTTCCATGCTATGACCTATTCATTACATACACATGTACCTATATGCAATTCTAACAATTTTTCAATTTAGTTCAAATTTGACTTGATTTGGCTAAATTTGGCTTACATTTTCTTATTGGTTTTATTAGTCCAATATTTTTATTTAGTCACATTAATTATCATACAACACAACCATCAATCAATTAGTTGATTAGATTTCCAAATATATAACTATATAGTCAAAAATCCAATTTTTAGTATCAAATCACAAGCAATAAACCCTGACTATGTTTTGGTTCTCGCACTAGTCAATTGGAAATATATAGGCATCCCACTTTCGAAACTCGATCATAAATACTGACGATGCCATGGTCATCACCAGAATTATCCCTGGGCGACTAGAGTGTGATTATATATCTATTCAGTATATTGAGGCTTCGAATATACGTTCATGACGCTTACATGCAAAATCTTTATATACTCGATTGTCCAAATTCAATATAAAATAAAATACTCAAATACGTATAATAGGGTTTGAATTTTCAAAACAAACTTTGTTTTCACTTTAATTTTAAAAATAACACTCTTTGAAACTCATTCTAGGATACTACTGATCCCATCTCTAACGAGTCATTCTCATTAGATATTGCAAATCCAATCTCTGATGAATTCTTTCGTTCGGTTCTAATGTGTCTTGTTCTCGAGCTCTGTAAACCAGAGCTCTGATACCATGATGAAACGACCCAGACTCGCCCGTACAGGAAAGCTTGGATTGAGTTGAGAACACGACAAATCAGAACTCAAACAAAAGGACATTTCATTGCTGTTACAACAATTTACATCAGAGTACAAGAATATATCAGAGTATGAATAAATAATACACATCAGAAAAATATCAGAGATTAAAATTACATAGCAGCGGAAAAATAATACATAACACATCTGAAAGAGATATACGGATACAAAGCTTTCCGAATATAGCTCCAGGTGTAAATCCAGGATCCTGTGAAAAGAAATATCTGCGAAAACCAAAACTACTAGCTGCCCGTGTGGAAAATATGGGCACCTAGAGTTTAGGTTAAAACAGTAAACTCCGAGTCAATCATGCGACTGGTGTGAGAACTAAAACAGTTATTTAAATTTTCCTTTAAAATAGAATAAATCAAGGGACCACGCCGTATAACACGGAATAGATATTCTCCCAAGAATACCAACATAAAACAAATAGCGCAATATTTTTTGTAAAAATGAAGCTATTATAAGACTCAGGTCCCATCACACAATGCAATGCAAGCCGGAGGATAGATTTTTACCTTGTAATAGACAAACATGCTTGGTACGTTTTAAAACAAATCATTTTGATATTACTATAAGTGTATAGTGTCAAAATCAACTTGAAATATAAATGTATCAATCATAGAGACATAGTACCCCATCCTACTATATCGCCATACTAGTTTTACAACTAAAACTGAAAGGTCATGTATTGGAAGTTGGATTCCATCTATGAGTCGAGACAAGGGATGTACTTCTTAACGATTCGAGTCACCTCTAGTAAGACGACCCAGGATCCCCAGCAGTGAACCCTTGGATCTTGCAAGGCCGGTCCATACTTACGTTTGTGGATTGGCAATTCCTGAACACACTTTTCCCGGTCCTATCAGACCTATCCATCGACCCGTAGTGACCAATATATCCGAGGCGCCTCGCTATCCATCATCCACATAAGTAAAAATATAAATGTCTGGACTACATACGATGACACCACCTATAGCTAGAAAGAAACATCATGCACTCCCTACTGTTCCTTATCCCATTTTTGACTCATACCGAGGTGTGAGGCTCACGAATTATAGCTATACACAAAGCTATGCTATTTAAAGTCATGCTTTGATCATCAACCACAAGACTCTACTTTTCAACAAAAGCCTTAATCATTTGCATCGTAGCATGCCACACTGACAATTCATGTCATGTAACTGATGTCTATCAATATATAACCTCTAAGATCGTACGTCTCAGAGAAGGGTGTTAAGCAAGAGAATAAATTCGCTACCACCAAACAGATATATATATATTTAATAGAAACCAATCAACACAGAATAAAATCCAATGTCAGACACACATCCATTTACAAGTCCATTCTGGGTCTGAACGAAATCGAAGGCACCTTATTCCTCATCCCATAGGTCCAATACAGGAGAGAGGTCCTTGCATATTCAGTCGATCTCCAAGTACGTCTGGACGATCACCACTTATTACCTTGTCTTGGGTGTACAGCTCAATCAAGACATCAGTAATCATCCAAACGATGTGAAGAACTCTGGTCTTTAATCACCGTCTTCATTGTCGACTTATCGTCGTCATATCGGTTATTCAAAATGGGATAAACCCGGTCTTTCCGAATAACCAGCGTAATTTATAATCAATAATCGAGTGCAATAAAAACTCATCATACGCCTCCTTCCAATTTAGAATATTATTTTATTCAAATATTCATGTCTTTTGGGAAAGGTTCCCATTAATTTTATCAAATATAAATTCTTTTAAATTTATACTTTAATTTTCCTTTGGGTATCAATTATAAACCAAATTAAGGTTTACCAACTAGAGGGGATTATAGGACCTTACAGAAATAATCATTTATTTATATTAACCCAATCCCAATCTATCCATCCCACGGAGCAAAACTGGTAGTACTCCACATCTAACACCTACGGTGTTATCGGTAAAATTAGTTACCATTTCACGTTCAAATCTAATTAAAGATTTAACTATCGCCTAGAGTAAAACTAGTGGTACTCCATTCTCAATCATTTCCCAAATTTGATAATTTAAATTATCACATTCTCATTTCAATCTAATTAAAGATTCATTAAAACTCCAATTAGTTTTATTCTTCCAACAATCATTATTTAATGATTATTTAACTTTGGAAACCCAAACATGCCACATCGACAATCTACACCGTACTACTGATTTCTGCTGATATATAACCTCTAAGCTCGTACGTCTCAGAGAAGGGTGTTAAGCAAGAGAATAAATTCTCCACCATTAAACATATATATATTTAGCAGAGATCAATAATACAGTTCGAAATACAATGTTAAATATGTAATCCTGTCTTTAACTAGGTTAAAGAACCAATTTCATTTAAAACACAGTTCAAGATAAACCAAAAATCACATTCCATTAACCATGGAATCTTCACGGAAAACAGATCAATATATATAATCGATATAAATTTCCATATCCAACCAATAATATAAAAGGAATAACGATAAAGCCTTTTTAAATTCCATATATATTAATAGTCTTCCTCTACAGAAGCTCACTTCGTTTATTACCAAATCGAATTCCAATTTAATATTTTAAATTGGAAAACTTTACTTTGGAAAATTTCTATTGAATCTTAATAATATATTTATATATTCCAAATCACCTTTCACTGTTAATCGGGTTAAAGAACGAATGTCGTTAAAAACACAGTTCACAATAAACCCAATTCACATTCCATTTTGTTCCAGTTTACTGAAATGTAACGGGAAACTCTAAGAATCTTAATTAAAAGATTTATTCTTTTCACATGGAGTTTAAGAACAGTGTTATTGAAGACACCATTCATGACAAACCCAAAATCCACTTTGATATTAAATATAAGGCTCTAAACAGAAATTATATCGGCTTACATTCAATATCAAATTCTAAAACCAACACATATGGTATGGGGAATAACGATATACATCAATCTTCCAAATTACTCCATAATATCTGTATAGTCACAGAATCCAAAATCAAAATATCCCGAAGGTGATTTCTATTCAAATCCATTCCAATTCATTCATTGGAAAATTCTGGTTATTTTAAAACCATCCACAAATCCAGTTTATTTATTTAAAAACGTTGGATTGTATTTCTGTAAAAACCCGGAAAATTAGAACCAATTTAAAATTTTATTTTTAAGAAGTTTTGTTAGAAAATGCGCCAGAATTTCTTGTTTAAGTAACATATTATTTTCTTCATTTTTTTAAATTAAAACTAAATCTATATAAGTTGTATTAAAATGATTTATTTTAGATCATTGGTTTTATAAATTTAATTTGGAGTCTAACTTTTAGATCCAAAATTCTATGTTCATGTTAATGGATTAAAATTCATCTTAAAGATTTATTTGAACTTTATACTCAATTAGTTAAAAGTTAGATTGGTAGCCCAAGTTTTATCTTTCATAACTAAGTGTAACATTAGACTTGATGGTTTATATATACATGTTATATATATATATTAATTTGATTTGACATTGAACCTATTAAATGTTTGTATGATAAAAAAATAAATTGCCTAATTTATGTCTATTTTAGATTTAGTATTGACATTAATTGTAATATTGTCATTAATTGTATTAACTGGATTGAAATATTTCTATCTGAGGATAATTATGTGCGTTGTTAATAGAAAACATACATTTATCTTAAGTTAAAAAGGGGATGTTCTAATTAATTAATTAATTTGAGTTTGGGACCATGAACTAAGGAAACACATGATTTTTAGCGTATGAATTTAGAATACATATTTATCTTTATGCTATGTAATAGTAGTCACATTTTGTTTCTTCTAATTTATTGTGTGTTAATAAAACTAATGAGAATAATTTGAATATATTGAGGCTAATGAATTTAATACTATGACATATACATTGTAAGATTTGATTGTTTTACCTTTTGTTTTCATTAGTAGCTTCCCCATTTGTCATATTTCAAATTGCCTCTTTATTCCCATTATTAATAATACAAATTTAAGTTTATGCTTCCATTTTCGTTATTTCATTTATCCTATTTATTTCTTTTATTTCCTTCATTTAAGTCCATATATTCATGTGGTCCATCATGCTTAGTCAGCAAATTAAACTTCATTTGTCACCAACTACATATGTAGAGACAAGTGAAAAGATAAAATCAAATATGTATAACCAAATAAAAATATATACATATATATATATATATATAGTCTCCACTATATAATATCATAAACTTCTCTAAACCTATCCCTAATCCCCCTAAAAGTACAGTCGCCACCATGCCAATCAATGGTTGAAAACTCTCTCCTTCTTCCCCTCAAAACTCTTTCAATCCATTCCTCCATTTCCAAAATTTCCGAAGATAAATATGATAGATCGTTTATGATCTATGTCTTCAACGTTGATGATCACCTTTAGAGCGACAACTTATGAGATATCGATGCTTCCTTTTGCCCCGTTTTCATGCAATTCGATGGAGGGAGGTGCGATGCTATAGGGAGCGTAATATGGAAAGAAGGAGGAAGATATTAGTAATGTAATTAATTATTTAATTATTTGGTTAATATTAAAATAGTCATATCTCATTCAAACGAAAACGAAATCAAATGATTTCAGAACCGCTGGAATCAAGAAGAGGAGATTTACGCAATGGAATCTACTAGGACCGAAACAAAGAATGTTGGAAATTCAGTAATATCAAGGTGAGATCTCTAAAATTCAATTTTAAATTTGGAAAAATATATTTGTTGTGAAACAATAAAAATCATTATGATCGTGACGACTTTATTGAACTATTGTGGTTATGAATGGTTGATATTGGTTGCGACGAAATTGATTTCATTTGTAGTGAATTCACATGTTGTGAAAATGGATTGAATTGTGTAGATCTAGAATTTGCTTATTCATAAAAATTTGCTTATACAATAAAAACCATGTTTTTATTATATATATGTATTTGAAATAATCATGTCAATTATAGGAATAGTTTTACAATAAAAATATTATTTTTATTGTAATATGTATATGTTAGAATTTGTTGGACAATAAAAATCATATTTTTATTGTATGTTGTTTTTTAAAAATTTTCATTAGTTATTAAAATTGTTGTATGATAAAAATTCACATTTTTATCATATGTTTATGTTATGAAAAATGTTCATAGGACAAAAAAAACATTGTTTTGTTAGAATCGACAAATAAGAATAAAAACATTGTTATGTTAGAATTGACAAATAAGAATAAAAACATTATTTTTAATATGATTATAAACATAGGTTAGAAGAAGAAATATTTAAAAAGATTTCATTTTTACATGAAATGTAATATGAGAATAAGGATTACATTTTTCATAATGTAATATAAGAAATGTTAAATTAGATTAAAAATGTCATTTTTGTATGAAATGTTAAATTAGATAAAAACGTCGTTATATTAGAAATGTCATTAGAATAAGAATGTCATTATATTAGAAATGCCATTCTATAAGAATGTTCATTTATTAATAATGAAAATGCGTTAACGATAAAATTCACATTTTTATCGCATATATAGAAAAGATTGAAATATTCATTTAGTCAAAATGAAAATGTGTTAACGATAAAATTCGCATTTTTATCGTATATGTTGAAAAGGTTAAAAATGTTCATTTATTTGAAATGAAAAAATGTGTTAACGATAAAATTTATATTTTTATCGTATATGTAGAAAAGATGAAAAATGATCATTTGTTTGATATAAAAACATTGAAACATTAAAAATCATATTTTTAATGTAAGAATGAAATGAGATATTCATTGTATTGAGAAAAATGTGAAAACATTAAAAATTCTATTTTTAATGTAAAGTATTATTTATGTAAAATATACATTGTATAGATAGAAATGTTGAAAACATTAAAAGTTATATTTTAATGCAAAGTATGTTTCAACGTAAAGATAAGATTTATGAAAATATTCGTGGTTGGGCTATAAATGTTGAAACATTAAAATTTACATTTTTAATGTACTGTATGAATATATATAAAATATTCATTATATGACTATAAATGTTGAAACAATAAAATTGATATCTTGATTGATTGAATGGATTATGCTCGACCAGATTATGAGCAAATTATGCTTTTACATTTAGCATTGGGTTGGGTAGAAATTGTAACACCCCGTATTTTCTGTAATCGTATAAGTAACAAATCAGAGAATAATTAATTTTTAAAATAAGAATCAAGGGAAACGGGTTGCGCCATTGCGTTCATCTTGAAATTCTGCTTGGAAATGAGTCCGAGTTTTCGAGAAACGGAGTGCGTATGAGGGAGATATGGCCCTCCAAAGTTTCAGAGAATTACAGAATCGAAAACATCTCGAAATTCGAATTCAAACCCAGAAGCGGGCTAGGCGGGAAATTTCCCGCCCAGGACCCAGGTCGACTGGGTGGTTGACTAGGTTGTCGACCTTCCCAGGGCCAGGTAGACCATAGTGTCGACCTGGGGGGGGGACCAGGTCGACCATAGTGTCGACCTGGGGGTCAATCTGCTCTCGAAACCCACTTTCTGAACCTGATGCATTCTAATGTATTTAGACTCGTTTTTTTCTAGATTCGTCCGCCCAATCCTATATAAACAGCCCCCTAGCCTCATTCTCTCCACACCAATTTATTCTATCTATATTCTGCCTCTGTTCTAAATAAAAAATAAAAATGGCGTCGCTACACTGCTGAGATTTGAACTGGAACTAGGACTAAAGCATCTTCTTCCAAACTGAATAAAATTAAAAAGAGAACAACTGCAACTCTTCTTCTTCTTATTCCAATCAAGGCAAGTACAGTTATTTTCCGCTATAAATGTTAAATTATGATTGTGACATGAACTGTAAATCTGAATTTGAGGTTATGTTTGATCTATTCTGTTCTGATCTATTTTATTCTGCATCTCTTTCTTCTTTCTATTCTATAGCCAGGCTACCACGAGCCTGCGCCAAATCTCATAAGAGATTAACGCACGAACGTTAAACTTTGGGACAAATAATGAATGATGGCATAAATGGGATATGGCTAATCTGTGACTGATTTAAGAAAAAGGACATAGGTTGTAAACCAGATTTAGATCAATGCATATTCTGTGTATTGGAAGAAGAGGAATCATTGTATGTTAACATATGACTTGAGACTTTGACATAACGCATATTTTGAATTAAGATCTGTTATAATTTAAAGTTCTAGATTTTTGGGCATATTGTTTATACAACAATTCATGATTTGGGATAAAAAGAGAATATGACTTAGGTGTGAAGGTTTATATTAAGATTTGATAACTATTAAATGTGAATAACAACTAAGTGGGAGATTTTTGAATATATGACATGCATGGAGATTGATGGCTATATTTGGTATAATTTATATGTGAATCTCTTGTACTAGGAAAGTTTAACTAAATTGGGACATGTGTTATATGGTAAATTATGACCATAATCTGTGCCATGTAAATTGAATGCAAACATGGGGTATATGATCATATTGTGAATCATGACAACTATTTAGGCATGCAAACTTAGGCCAAATTTACAATTAGGCAAGATATGTTGATGAAACTTTAAGGAATGATTAAATCTGTTATATTGCCTAATCTGCTAGTTCTGTTATATTGCCTAATCTGCTAGTTCTGTTATATTGCCAAATCTGCTAGTTCCGTTATATTGCCTAACTTGCTAGATCTGTTCATCTGCTAAATCTGTCATCTGCTAAGTCTGCTGAAACTGCCTAATCTGATATATGCTAAATCTGCTAAATTGCTTAATCTGCTAAATCAGTTAAGTCGCCTAATCTGCGAAATCTGTTATCTGCCATATATGTTGAGTTGATATATTTAGTCTGTTATCGACATAATCGGAATTGGCTATAGTTATGAATAATTGACATATATATTAGGCATGGGCAAAAATGGTAAATTATTAATTAATTGGCCGCAAAGATAAACATGGCTAACTCGAGGTTAGAATGAGTTTGCGGCGTAATTCTGCCCGGAACCGCCCGGCACATCCAGTGGCCGCAAACAATAGGTTCTAATGTGAGAAGTTAGTCATAAAGTGCTTGAAACCCGAGGTTAGACTCAGTTGGTGGCAAAAACCTGCCCGGAACCAATCGGCCTAACCAGTAGCCGCAAACGGTCAATCTAATGTGAGAGGTCTGGGCATTAATATTTAATTAATGAAAATCTGGATAAATATGATGTCTAAAATGTGTTGGGTGGATATGGTTAAACCAACTAGACTGTTGAAATTAATAAACCCATTTCATGAATCTGTAGGCCCAATACAAAGTTAGACAATATGTAAGTCTGTTAATCTGTAACCGGTTAATCTGTAAGTCTGTTAATCTGTAACCGGTTAATCTGTAAGTCTGTTAAATCCGTATATCAGATCTGTTGGTCTAAAAACTTGTCCAATCTGTGAACTGGTTGATCTGAATTCTGTATGTCTGAACTTGTAAACAAGTTAATCTGAAATCTGTTAGTCTGGGGACATAAGGTTATGAGGGAAATTACTTGTGTCATCTGTTGTTTGGGACCCATATTAGTCAGTAACCCTTTCTGGTATCAAAACTTTGACCCAACAGTAGGTAGGGTCCGGGCACACTTACTGAACTAATTATAAGTGGTTCATTCTGATAATGGCCAGGGGTGTTAATGGTGCGTTCCAATCGGGTCATGTGCGTGCATGGATCCCGGCATGCCTCTGTGAATGTAAGATGCCGTGACATCTGTAAATAGGCCTGTGCCAATTGGTTGTCACTTTAGGGAGTGATACACCCTATTGTGGAGCCGACACAGGGTATTTATGTATTAGGGAACCGATCGCTTCGGTTAGGGTTTTAGGCTACACTTAGTTCTGTCTGTTTCTGTTGGTACCGTCTGTTTCTGTTGGGTGGCAACTCCTGTCTGCGTGGTACCGTCTGTTCGGGAGGTAAAGGCCCATTTACCAGTGTACACCTAATTCTACATTCTGTTTCCGTAGGGATTAATCTGTTTCTGTTTCTGTCTGTTTCTGTTCGGGTGGTAAAGGCCCATTATTAACATTCTGTTTCTGTTTCTGTACCTTCTGTTCGGGTGGTAAAGGCCCATTATTAGCATTCTGTTTCTGTCTGTTTCTGTTCGGGTGGTAAAGGCCCATTATTAGCAATTCTATTTCTGCTTGTTTCTGTTGGGGTGGTAAAGGCCCATTACTAGCATTCTCTTCTGTGGAAATTATTCCGTTCCTATTTCTGTTTCAGTTTAGACATTAGGGTGACACCTAATCCTGTTATACTAGTATTAGTGCAGAGAGATGAAAAGTAATATTATTCTGTTTCTTCTGTTTAACCTAAGTACATCTGCTGCTCCTGTTACTGTTATCTCGCATCCAGTTTTATTTTCATGTCATTATTATCATTATATGTTCATATGCTGAAAGTCACTGGATTTGCCAGACTTTATGTCTGACCCTGCTTGTTTCCGCCCCTTTTTCTTCCGTTTCCCCCCAGGTTTTCCAAGGAAGGAATACTTTAGCTTGATCCGGATTTCTTCTGCTTGAAGTACTTAGCGTGCTTAAAGTATGGCTTGGCTCCTTATGGCAGCTTTTGTGGGGATTATAACTTTAAAGTTTTGTACTCTCATGATTTTTTGAACAAGACTGATATTTATGTACTTGAGTTTTTGGTAAAGATGTAACCAAACTGATTTCTGTTTTCCGCTGAAATAAAGTTATAATTTCTCAAGTATTGTTTATCTATCTTGCAAATTTCTGTTCTGTCTACTAAAACGCTCCACCAAAATTAAGGCATTCCCTTTGTGAGTGACCTTAATGGAGGTGGGGTGTTTCCCAAGTTAAGGCATTCCATGTGTTTGTTGGTTGAGTAGATGGACTGTTGGATGGTAGGATATACATTCTTCCTAACTTAAAGATTTCGGGGACGAAATCCTTTAAGGGGGGAGAATGTAACACCCCATGAGTTCTATAACACTAAGCTTCACAAATTAAAGTACAATTAATTCGAAATGAAAGAATTAAGGGAAACGGGTTACACCATTGCGTTCGTCTCGTAATTCTACTTGAGATAGCGTCTGAGTTTGCACGAATCAGACTCCATATGAAGGAGTTATGGCCTTTGGAAGTTTCAGAATCAAATTTAAATTCAAACAGCTCAGTTTAATTTCAAAATTTCGAATTTCAGGTTCAAACTGGGCTGGGCGGGAAAATTCCCGCCCAGAGACCAGGTCGACCATAGGGTCGACCATGGTGTCGACCTGGTCACCCCAGGTCGACCACAGTGTCGACCAGGTCCCCCCCAGGTCGACCATAGTGTCAACCTAGGTGTCGACCTGGCTGGTCGACCTGGCTGGCCAGGTCTGCCTCTGGCTCGAATTTCTGAGGCCTTGTGTGTCACTAGGGCTGACGTGTCACCTCTTGATTGGCTCTCTGAATTTTGAATGGCCTAGATTCCTCCTATCTTCATCTAACGGCTCAAAACAACTTAAAAATCTATAAATACACCCTAACTCTCAACTGAAAATTCACACAAAAATATGAGAAAGGAGTCGTCATGCTGCTAGGGAGGAATTGAACATAGCCGCCAAGAGAAAAGCCTAGAGACGATTCAAACTAAGAAGAAGATTTAAAGTTTAAATCAAAAGTTTTCAACGCAACGTTAGTCTACCCAAAGGAGCGCATTTCAATTTAAGAATCCAGAATTCAAGATTCTGCATTCGTTGTAAGTATAGTGACCTTTCAGAATATGAATAAGAATTGCGATGTGATTCGATGTGAATGAAAATAGAATTGTGTTATTGTATTGTACAAAATTCTATGTATTTTGATGATTCTATCATGACTTGTGTATTGACGTTTATGGCATAAATTGATTTATGCAAGCCTATTGAACAATTGTGTATAACACTTGCAAGTTTGTGGCAAAAGAATAGAACTGATCCCTTTATGTATATGTCGATGGCATGGACTATGAATATTCCCTTATTCTAAATTAGAATTTATGCAAACATGATTTAGACTTGAAACCTTTTATGTCTACATGACCCAAAGCCTATGTTATCACTTTCATGTTGTTTGCAAGTATAATTGGATCTATGTTAAGCATCGTTTGGGTTTCATAAATCATGCGAGTTCATGTTTATTTGCAAGTGAAATTGGAACTATGTTAAGTTTCGTTTGTGTTTCATAAACTATGCAAGTTCATGTTGAAATAGGCCATGTGAATTAAATGTTATAATTGGACCTTTTAGGTGAATATACATCATGCTAGTTATGTGTTTGACATTATGCCAAGTTAAACATATTTAAATACAAGTTGTAAACTATGTCATTTCATATGTCACTTACTTAGTTGTACTTTGATTTGAATGCAAGTTCACATGACCCATCATTTATGTTAGTTTCGCTAAATTGCAAGTTCATGCGCCACACACCCTTATATATTGTCAAATATTACATGTTCTTGATTTCCCCTTTTCCTTACGCTTATAAAGTTGGGCTGAATTGTGTCAAGCCCAACATTTGTTATAACGTTGCGAACGTATGAACGGAGGGGGGGGGGTAATGACGTTGGGTGTAAAACATGAAAACATATGTTGGCATGTTTGGCACATGCCAATGACAATGACAATGACATTTAAGGCAGTATGAATTGTTATACCCAAAAATAAAAGATATGACATTTACATATATATATATATATTTGAGAAATAATAAAATATGTAAATTTAGAAAACACGACGTGCTTAACCCGAGGTTGGATTGAGTTGTGATGTAAACCTGCTCGGAACCGCCCATCTGTCCAGTAGTCACAAGAATACCAATCCAATGTGGGTGGTTAAGCATTGAGCCCAATAAAGACCCGAGGTTAGACTGAGCTACGGTATAAACCTGCCCAGAACCGACCGGCATATCCAGTAACCGTAGCAATACCTGTCTAATGTGAGTGGTCTGGTGCTCCTAAGAAGCTAAGGACAAGTGGTAGGGTTAAGTCAACTATAACACTTAACCAAATTCAACATGTTAACAAGAATTGATGGGTGGGGGTTAGGTAAATACAGACACTTAACCACTTAACATGTTTGACTAGAAAATCCTGGTAACGAGGGACCCGTTTCAGCAGTAACCCAATTTAGGTATCAACGGTACCCTGAAACTAGGCAGGGTGGGGCACGATTACTGGGCTGATTGTAAGCGGTCAAACGACGGCGGTGGGTGCACAGTGCAGGTCTAACAGGGTGTGGGCGTGCACACACTTCGGAGCAGACAAGCAGGGCACTGGGGACACCAGTAGTATAACCTATGCCTTCTAGAATTTGTGTCGGGGCCGCCACCATGGGTCTTGATACACCCCATGGTGGGACCAGCATAGGTATCTACAATTCTTGGGGGCCGTATGAGACATGTTAACGCGAGTAGGAGCCGATCTTTAAATAAAGTTGGGGATCACTTCACCCTTACCATGGGGTGCCAGTTAGAGTAAACTCAAGTAGATACAGAGATATAATATGGGTGCGATAGCACATTCGACACTCCCTTAGCTTGTGACACCATCCTATTTTCAGTATATATCTATCATGCCCTCTTCTTATTCACATACTAAAGAGTTACTAGATTTACTCAGGCTTTATGTCTGACCCTATTTTCTTTTTGTCTTCTTTTCTTTCGTTCCCCCCTCAAGGTCCACAGGGAGGAAACAACTCAATCAGGCTCTGTACAAGCTCCAAGAACGTAAATGTATGATTTGGGTCTCTTTTGCTCGGACTATGGCTTTGGATATCACTATGGGGATTTTTGTCACTTTATTTATGTTTTCTACTTCTTTAATTATCAAGACAGTAATGATGTTGTAATGTTGGAAGTATTTTGAGATAATTATGGAATGTTTGGTTTTGAACACATATTGATGAAATAAAAGTCTGTTTGGTTTCCGCTGTTTAAAATATGTGTATTTATATCTGTCTTGAGTTTATCTGTGGCTTTTACTTATAAACCTCCCCCAAAATTAAGGCATTCCCTTTGCGAGTGACCTTAACGGAGGTGGGGTGTTTCACTTAATTTTGGTGCAGGTTTATAAGTAAAAGCCACAGATAAAATCAAGACAAATATAAATACACATATTTTAAACAGCGGAAACCAAACAGACTTTTATTTCATCAATATGTGTTCAAAACCAAACATTCCATAATTGTCTCCAAATACTTCCAACATTACAACATAATTACTGTCTTGATAATTAAAGAAGCAGAAAACATACATAAAGTGACAAAAAATCCCTATAGTGATATCCAAAGCCATAGTCCGAGCAAAAGAGACCCAAATCATACATCTACGTTCTTGGAGCTTGTACAGAGCCTGACTGAGCTGTTTCCTCCCTGTGGACCTGGGGGGAACGAAAGAAAGGAAGACGAAAAGAAAATAGGGTCAGACATAAAGCCTGAGTAAATCTAGTAACTCTTCAGTATGTGAATAAGAAAAGGGCATGATAGATATATACTGAAATTAGGATGGTGTCACAAGCTAAGGGAGTGTCGAATGTGCTATCGCACCCATATTATATCTCTGCATTTACTTGAGTTTACTCTAACTGGCACCCCATGGTAAGGGTGAAGTGATCCCCAACTTTATTTAAAGATTGGCTCCTACTCGCGTTAACATGTGTCATACGGCCCCCAAGAATTGTAGATACCTATGTTGGTCCCACCATGGGGTGTATCAAGACCCATGGTGTACACCCTATGGTGGCGGCCCCAACACAAATTCTAGAAGGCATAGGTTATACTACTGGTGTCCCCAGTGCCCTGGTTGTCTGCTCCGAAGTGTGTGCACGCCCACACCCCGTTAGACCTGCACTGTGCACCCACCGCCGTCGTTTGACCGCTTACAATCAGCCCAGTAATCGTGCCCCACCCTGCCTAGTTTCAGGGTACCGTTGATACCTAAATTGGGTTACTGCTGAAACGGGTCCCTCGTTATCAGGATTTTCCAATCAAACATGTTAAGTGGTTAAATGTATGTATTTACCTAACCCCCACCCATTAATTCTTGTTAACATGTTGAATTTGGTTAAGTGTTATAGTTGACTTAACCCTACCACCTGTCTTTAGCCTCTCAGGAGCACCAGACCACTCACATTAGACAGGTATTGCTATGGTTACTGGATATGCCGGTCAGTTCCGGGCAGGTTTATACCATAGCTCAGTCTAACCTCGGGTCTTTATTGGGCTCAATGCTTAACCACCCACATTGGATAGGTGTTGTTTTGACTACTGGACAACCGGGCAGTTCCGGGCAGGTTTACATCACAACTCAATCCAACCTCGGGTTAAGCACGTCGTGTTTTCTAAATTTACATATTTTATTATTTCTCAAATATATATATATATATATGTAAATGTCATATCTTTTATTTTTGGGTATAACAATTCATACTGCCTTAAATGTCATTGTCATTGGCATGTGCCAAACAAGCCAACATATGTTTTCATGTTTTACACCCAATATCATTAACCTCCCCCCCCCTTCATACGTTCGCAACGTTATAACAAATGTTGGGATTGACACAATTCAGCCCAATTTATAAGCGTAAGAAAAATGGGAAATCAAGAACATGTAATATTTGACAACATATAAGGGTGTGTGGCACATGAACTTGCAATTTAGCGAAACTAACATAAATGATGGGTCATGTGAACTTGCATTCAAATCAAAGTACAACTAAGTAAGTGACATATGAAATGACATAGTTTACAACTTGTGTTTAAATATGTTTAACTTGGCATAATGTCAAACACATAACTAGCATGATGTATATTCACTTAAAAGGTCCAATTATAACATTTAATTCACATAGCCTATTTCAACATGAACTTGCATAGTTTATGAAACACAAACGATACTTAATATAGTTCCAATTTCACTTGCAAATAAACATGAACTCGCATGATTTATGAAACCCAAACGATGCTTAACATAGATCCAATTATACTTGCAAACAAACATGAAAGTGATAACATAGGCTTTGGGTCATGTAGACATAAAAGGTTTCAAGTCTAAATCATGTTTACATAAATTCTAATTTAGACTAAGGGAATATACATAGTCCATGCCATCAACATATACATAAAGGGTTCAGTTCTATTCTTTTGCCACAAACTTGCAAGTGTCATATACAATTGTTCAATAGGCTTGCATCAATCAATTTATGCCACAAACGTCAATACACAAGTCTTGATAGAATCATCAAAATACATAGAATTTTGTACAATACAATAACACAATTCTATTTTCATTCACATCGAATCACATCGCAATTCTTATTCATATTCTGAAAGGTCACTATACTTACAACGAATGCAGAATCTTGAATTCTGGATTCTGAACTCTGAAATTGAAATGCGCTCCTTTGGGTAGACTAACGTTGCATTGAAAACTTTTGATTTAAACTTTAAATCTTCTTCTTAGTTTGAATCGTCTCTAGGATTTTCTCTTGACGGCTATGTTCAATTCCTCCCTAGCAGCATGAAGACTCCTTTCTCATATTTTTGGGTGAATTTTCAGTTGAGAGTTAGGGTGTATTTATAGATTTTTAAGTTGTTTTGAGCCGTCAGATGAAGATAGGAGGAATCTAGGCTATTCAAAATTCATAGAACCAATCAAGAGGTGACATGTCAGCCCTAGTGACACACAGGGCCTCAGAAATTCGAGCCAGAGCCAGACCTAGCCAGCCAGGTCGACCAGCCAGGTCGACACCCAGGTCGACACTATGGTCGACCTAGGGGGACCAGGTCGACACTGTGGTCGACCTGGGGTGACCATGTCGACACCATGGTCGACCCTATGGTCGACCTGGTCTCTGGGCGGGAATTTTCCCGCCTAGCCCAGTTTGATCCTGAAATTCGAAATTTTGAAATTAAACTGAGTTGGGCAGGAAAATTCCCGCCCAAAGACCAGGTCGACCATAGGGTCGACCATGGTGTCGACCTGATCACCCCAGGTCGACCACAGTGTCGACCTGGTCCCTCCCAGGTCGACCATAGTGTCGACCTGGGTGTCGACCTGGCTGGCCAGGTCTGGCTCTGGCTCGAATTTCCGAGGCCCCGTGTGTCACTAGGGCTGACGTGTCACCTCTTGATTGGCTCTCTGAATTTTGAATGGCCTAGATTCCTCCTATCTTCATCTGACGGCTCAAAACAACTTAAAAATCTATAAATACACCCTAACTCTCAACTGAAAATTCACACAAAAATATGACAAAGGAGTCGTCATGCTCTAGGGAGGAATTGAACCTAGCCGTCAAGGGAAAAGCCTAGATACGATTCAAACTAAGAAGAAGATTTAAAGTTTAAATCAAAAGTTTTCAATGCAACGTTAGTCTACGCAAAGGAGCGCATTTCAATTTCAGAATTCAGAATCCAGAATTCAAGATTCTGCATTCATTGTAAGTATAGTGACCTTTCAGAATATGAATAAGAATTGCGATGTGATTCGATGTGAATGAAAATAGAATTGTGTTATTGTATTGTACAAAATTCTATGTATTTTGATGATTCCACCATGACTTGTGTATTGACATTCATGGCATAAATTGATTGATGCAAGCCTATTGAACAATTGTATATGACACTTGCAAGTTTGTGGCAAAAGAATAGAACTGATCCCTTTATGTATATGTCGCCACACCTCCGTTAAGGTCACTCGCAAAGGGAATGCCTTAATTTTGGTGGAGGTTTGTAAGCAAAAGCCACAGATAAACTCAAGACAGATATAAATACACATATTTTAAACAGCGGAAACCAAATAGACTTTTATTTCATCAATATGTGTTCAAAACCGAACATTCCATAATTGTCTCAAAATACTTCCAACATTACAACATCATTACTGTCTTGATAATTATAGAAGCAGAAAACATAAATAAAATGAAAAAAATCCCCATAGTGATATCCAAAGCCATAGTCCAAGCAAAAGAGACCCAAATCATACATCTACGTTCTTGGAGCTTGTACAGAGCCTGACTGAGCTGAGCTGTTTCCTCCCTGTGGATCGGGAGGGGGGGAACGAAAGAAAAGAAGACGAAAAGAAAATAGGGTCAGACATAAAGCCTGAGTAAATCTAGTAACTCTTCAGTATGTGAATAAGAAAAGGGCATGATAGATATATACTGGAAATAGGATGGTGTCACAAGATAAGGGAGTGTCGAATGTGCTATCGCACCCATATTATATCTCTGCATCTACTTGAGTTTACTCTAACTGGCACCCCATGGTAAAGGTGAAGTGATCCCCAACTTTATTTAAAGATCGGCTCCTACTCGCATTAACATGTGTCATACGACCCCCAAGAATTGTAGATACCTATGCTGGTCCCACCATGGGGTGTATCAAGACCTATGGTGGCGGCCCCGACACAAATTCTAGAAGGCATAGGTTATACTACTGGTGTCCCCAGTGCCCTGGTTGTCTGCTCCAAAGTGTGTTCACGCCCACACCCCGTTAGACCTGCACTGTGCTCCCACCACCGTCGTTTGACCGCTTACAATCAGTCCAGTAATCGTGCCCCACCCTGCCTAGTATCACAAACCAAGTTATATTAGTTAAGTATTTCTTATTACTTAACCCTACCCATTCATCTTGTATTGGTTCGTCACTATAACACTTAACCAAATTGTATTGGTTAAGTCTTATCAGTTGTCCATGTTTTTTTATCTGTATTGTAAATTTCTGTTCTGTCTACTAAAACGCTCCACCAAAGTTAGGGCATTCCCTTTGTGAGTGACTTTAACGGAGGTGGGGTGTTACACTTGGTATCAGAGCTGAAGGTTACCGGATTTGATAAAAAGTTTTGAAAAATTGTTTTCAAAAAGGTTTTGAAAGGAAATATTTTCAAAAAAATAAAAACATGATCCCTAAGAGCCATATATCTTTCCTTCGGTCCTTTTTGTATTGAATCTTTCCTTTTTCGTTTCAGCATGTCTGAAGCATCTGAGATACCAGAGGGTGTTCATGTACCCGGTTGGTTTCGTCAATATCTTGAGGCTAGGACCGCCGCCGCAGGTCTAGCAAATGATCCCCCTCCCCCTCCCCCTCCTCGTGCAATTGCTTTCTCAAAGATCTGTAAAGATTTTAGGGCCATGGGTGGAAAGGTTTCAAGGGAACTGAATAATTCGTTGAAGCGAGGAACTGGCTCAAAGAAATTGAGGATCTGTTCGTTATCTTCGAGGTGGACGATAGGTAGAAGGTACAATTGGCGGTATGGGTGCTCAAGGACGAAGCTTCCTACTGGTGGGAAATCACTAACGCCGAGAGGCCGGTTGAAACATGGATGAATTTCAGAACAAAGTTTGAGACGAAATTCCTCTCGCAAGCTGAACGAAGTCTACAACTGGAAAAGTTCTTATCTCTTAAGCAAGGAAGTATGACGGTCAGGGAATACGTCAATCAGTTCAACCAACTGGCTAGGTTGGGCTAGATTTAGTCAACACCCAACATAAAAATGGCTCTCCGCTTTGTTAATGGATTGAACGAGCCACTGCACAGCCTAGCCATGACTCATGTACCCATGGGAGCTACTTACGAGAGTTTGGTGGATATGGCACTACTGCACGAGGAAGACAATGACAAGAAGGAGGCAAAGAAGGAAGAACCACAGAACAAGAAAGCATGGCCAGGAGAAAAAGTGCTTTACTTGTGGAAGCTCGACTCATCTGAACTAGGATCGCAGAAAAAGAAAAGGCACTTGCTTCAACTGTGGTGAGATGGGACATTTCACTAGGGATTGTCCGAAGAAATAAGGGCAAGGGCAGAGGGCAGGACCAACTTCTGGAAGGCAGGCGAACACTCTCGAGGCTAGTGGATATGATAAAAATAGGAAAACTTTCTGTAGGAGGTTTAATTTCTTTATCTGATTTCTGAGTTAAAACTCTTTTCCGATTCTGGTATTTTGATTCTGTAATCGATACTCTGCACTTGAATACTAGTATTGTTTCTGATTCCGCTGTAGACTCAGACCCATAAGGGTTATGACTCATCTAAGCTTGGTAAATTAGGTATCTGTGTTGAGCGTTAAGTTGACTATTGACGCATATATTCTGGGTTTTTATCATGCTTAGTTTCCTAAGAATCATTTAGTAATCTGATCTGTACCGGTAGTTTGTAAATATCTGAATATTTCTGATAAGTTTGAGGTTTCCAGTTTTGACATTGTCCAAGGAGGGTAATCCTCTGGGTGTCAATCCGATGTTGATTTCGGTCTTTGGGGTTGATACTTAGGGGAGTTTGTCTCTCAACCAAGGTTTAAGGGAAACCAAGTTTTTGTTTATCCGCACTCGCTCCCATCACTCGACTGTATCCTATCAATCGAGTCTTCGACCTATAGATAGGAATCCTATGGATGTAAACATGTGTTTGAGACATGTTATGTTTGATGGTTGCAACTGGATGCAAGTGGTTGCTAGTGGTTGCTCGTGGATGCATATACACACACTAGGCACTAGATCGGCTCGAAAACACTCTCATACTGCATATGGATGTGTGAGCATTTTCAATTTCTGTGGATGCAAAATGATTGAATCATCACATGGATGTTGCATATGAATGAATGGTTGTCACTCATATAAGAATGATATGTATCAAATAGGAAAATTGCATACATGTTGGACTCATGGCACTAACATAATTCACATTAAGGAGGTCAACTGAATCAGTGGACCGCCTGATCTTTGCATTAGATAAGAAACATATACACACACTTTTGCATATGTTCATACAACATTAGAAGTTTTGTAAGGACAATTGATGCTTTTGGATGATGGTTGAGTAGATGGATGACTCGATGTAGGACACATTCTTCTCAACTTGAAGATTTCGGGGACGAAATCCTTTAAGGAGGGGAGAATGTAACACCCCGTATTTTCTGTAATCGTACAAGTAACAAATCAGAGAATAATTAATTTTTAAAATGAGAATCTAGGGAAACGGGTTGCGCCATTGCGTTCATCTAGAAATTCTGCTTGGAAATGAGTCTGAGTTTTCGAGAAACGGAGTCCGTATGAGGGAGATATGGCCCTCCGAAGTTTCAGAGAATTTTAGAATCGAAAACAGCTCGAAATTCGAATTCGAAATTCGAATTCAAACCCAGAAGCGGGATGGGTGGGAAATTTCCCGCCCAGGACCAGGTCAACTGGGTGGTCAATTGGGTAGTCGACCTCCCCAGGGCCAGGTCGACCATGTGTCGACCTGGGGGGGGGACCAGGTCGACCATAGTGTCGACCAGGGGGTCGACCTGCTCTCGAAACCCACTTTCTGAACCTGATGCATTCTGATGTATTTAGACTCGTTTTCTATCTAGATTCGTCCGCCCAATCCTATATAAACAGCCCCCTAGCCTCATTCTCTCCACACCAATTCATTCTGTCTATATTCTGCCTCTGTTCTAAATAAAAAATAAAAATGGTGTTGCTACTCTGCTGAGATCTGAACTGGAACTAGGACTAAAGCATCTTCTTCCAAACTGAATAAAATTAAAAAGAGAACAACTGCAACTCTTCTTCTTCTTATTCCAATCAAGGCAAGTACAGTTATTTTCCGCTATAAACATTAAATTATGATTGTGACATGAACTGTAAATCTGAATTTGAGGTTATGTCTGATCTGTTCTGTCCTGATCTATTTTATTCTGCATCTCTTTCTTCTTTCTGTTCTATAGCCAGGCTACCACGAGTCTGCGCCAAATCTCATAAGAGATTAACGCACGAACGTTAAACTTTAGGACAAATAATGAATGATGGCATAAATGGGATATGGCTAATATGTGACTGATTTAAGAAAAAGGACATAGGTTGTAAACTAGATTTAGATCTATGCATATTCTCTGAATTGGAAGAAGAGGAATCATTGTATGTTAACATATGACTTGGGACTTCGACATAACGCATATTTTGAATTAAGATCTGTTATAATTTAAAGTTCTAGATTTTTGGGCATATTGTTTATATAATAATTCATGATTTGGGATAAAAAGAGAATATGACTTAGGTGTAAAGGTTTATATTAAGATTTGATAACTATTAAATGTGAATAACACCTAAGTGGGAGATTTTTGAATATATGACATGCATGGAGATTGATGGCTATATTTGGTATAATTTATACGTGAATCTCTTGTACTAGGAAAGTTTAACTAAATTGGGACATGTGTTATATGGTAAATTATGACCATAATCTGTGCCATGTAAATTCAATGTAAACGTGGGGTATATGATCATGTTGTGAATCACGACAACTATTTAGGCATGAAAACTTAGGCCAAATTTACAATTAGGCAAGATATGTTGATGAAAATTTAAGGAATGATTAAATCTGTTATATTGCCTAATCTGCTAGTTCTGTTATATTGCCTAATCTGCTAGTTCTGTTATATTGCCAAATCTGCTAGTTCTGTTATATTGCCTAACCTGCTAGATCTGTTCATATGCTGAATCTGTCATCTGCTAAGTCTGCGGAAATGCCTAATCTGATATATGCTAAATCTGCTAAATTGCATAATCTGCTAAATCCGTTAAGTCGCCTAATCTGCGAAATCTGTTATCTGCCATATCTGTTGAGTTGATATATTTAGTCTGTTATTGACATAAACGGAATTGGCTATAGTTATGAATAATTGATATGTATATTAGGCATGGGCAAAAATGGTAAATAATTAATTAATTGGCCGCAAAGATAAACATGGCTAACTCGAGGTTAGAATGAGTTTGCGGCGTAATTCTGCCCGGAACCGCCCAGCACATCCAGTGGCCACAAACAATAGGTTCTAATGTGAGAAGTTAGTCATAACGTGCTTGAAACCCGAGGTTAGACTCAGTTTGTGACAGAAACCTGCCCGGAACCAACCGGCCTAACCGGTAGCTGCAAACGGTCAGTCTAATGTGAGAGGTCTGGGCACTAATATTTAATTAATGAAAACCTGGATAAATATGATGTCTAAAATGTGTTGGGTTGATAGGGTTTAACCAACTAGACTAATGAAATTAATAAACCGATTTCATGAATCTGTAGGCCTAATACAAAGTTAGACAATCTGTAAGTCTGTTAATCTCTAACCGGTTAATCTGTAAGTCTGTTAATCTGTAACCGATTAATCTGTAAGTCTGTTAAATCCGTATATCTGATCTGTTGGCCTAAAAACTTGTCCAATATGTGAACTGGTTGATCTGAATTCTGTATGTCTGAACTTGTTAACAAGTTAATCTGAAATCTATTAGTCTGGGGACACATGGTTAGGAGGGAAATTACTTGTGTCATCTGTTGTTTGGGACCCATATTAGTCAGTAACCCTTTCTGGTATCAAAACTTTTACCCAACAGTAGGTAGGGTCCGGGCATGCTTACTGAACTAATTATAAGTGGTTCATTCTGATAATGGCGAGGGGTGTTGATGGTGCGTTCCAACCGGCTCATGTGCGTGCATGGATCCCGGCCTGCCTCTGTGGATGTAAGATGCCGTGACATCTGTAAATAGGCCTGTGCGAATTGGTTGTCACTTTAGGGAGTGATACACCCTATTGTGGAGCCAACACAGGGTATTTATGTATTAGGGAGCCGATCGCTTGGGGTAGGGTTTTAGGGTACACTTAGTTCTGTCTGTTTCTGTTGGTACCGTCTGTTTCTGTTGGGTGGCAACACCTGTCTGCGTGGTACCGTCTGTTTGGGAGGTAAAGGCCCATTTACCAGTGTACACCTAATTCTACATTCTGTTTTCGTAGGGATTAATCTGTTTTTGTTTCTGTCTGTTTCTTTTCGGGTGGTAAAGGCCCATTATTAACATTCTGTTTCTGTTTCTGTACCTTTTGTTCGGGTGGTAAAGGCCCATTATTAGCATTCTGTTTCTGTCTGTTTCTGTTCGGGTGGTAAAGGCCCATTATTAGCAATTCTGTTTCTGTTTGTTTCTGTTGGGGTGGTAAAGGACCATTACTAGCATTCTCTTCTGTGGAAATTATTCCGTTCCCGTTTCTGTTTCAGTTTAGACATTAGGGTGACACCTAATCCTGTTATACTAGTATTAGTGCAGAGAGATGAAAAGTAATATTATTCTGTTTCTTCTGTTTAACCTAAGTACATCTGCTGCTCTTGTTACTGTTATCTCGCATCCAGTTTTATTTTCATGTCACTATTATTATTATATGTTCATATGCTGAAAGACACTGGACTTGCCAGACTTTATGTCTGACCTTGCTTGTTTCCGCCCCTTTTTCTTCCGTCCCCCCCCCCCCCCAGTTTTTTCAAGGAAGGAATACTTTAGCTTGATCCGGATTTCTTCTACTTGAAGTACTTAGCGTGCTTAAAGTGTGGCTTGGCTCCTTATGGCAGCTTCTGTGGGGATTATGACTTTAAAGTTTTGTACTCTGATGATTTTCTGAACAAGACTGATGTTTATGTACTTGAGTTTTTTGTAAAGATGTAACCAAACTGATTTCTGTTTTCCGCTGAAATAAAGTTATAATATCTCAAGTATTGTTTATCTGTCTTGTAAATTTCTGTTCTGTCTACTAAAACGCTCCACTAAAGTTAAGGCATTCCCTTTGTGAGTGACCTTAATGGAGGTGGGGTGTTACAGAAATATATGTATGCTAACACCTTGTGAAACACTTCACGATTTGACTATAAGGTGTTTAGCGATGTTGTTTATTTCAAAATTATTGAATGATTTTGAAAAGTGATTTTCTTAAGTAAAAAGAAGAATTATTCCCGATTTTGGACATGGAATGTTTTATAAAACACAAAGGATTTCAAGGACTATACCCAATGATTTCGAGATGATTTGAAATTGGAAATCTATATAGATTTGATTATACTTGTGATTATGTTGTGAAATGATTTTCCCTACTTCGGGATATAAAATGATTTAGCAAGTATGTGGCTAGAGATCGGGTGACCCAAGAGCGACTAGAAGTGGAGGACGGTGCAAATTATACCCCATAGGTGGGATGATGCATCGTTATTGTAGCCTGCCCCTAGATGGGAGGTGCACACACACACACACACACACACACACACACATATATATATATATATATATATTGGTTAGGGCGCGCACTGCCTGGTCTGATGGAACATGACCGATATTTTGTTGCATACTTGTTTTTATGCATTATTATGTTTTGGAATTCATATTTCCAAATGTTTTGTTTTCCAATCCCGAAGTGAAATCTACTTTGATATAAAAATATATATATGTATTTCATAATGATTTGAAATAAGAAATCGGGAAATAAAGTCCAAAGGTATAATTTCTGTAAAGAGAATTGGATTTGAAAATCTAAGTCAGGGATTAAGCCTAAATGGGTAGATTGAGGAGTTGCATGTTAATTGATGCATTATAGATCCGTGGATTTATTTATGGTAGTAGTATATGTACTAGCAATCAAATGAAGTAAACCCGTTCCGCGTTAGCGGCATGGTCCTGTGATTGACCTTATTATAAGATAGGTTAAGTAAGATTTCTCATACCAGTCCTTGTTTGGCATGCCTGGTAATAGGATGCAGCATGATAGGGGGTTCTCGCTTCGCGGTTTGGTGGCGAATGGGAGGCTCTTACCCCCACATGTCCCTTTTAGGGTTGGTAGGTTGCGGCCAGGGGATCCCGAAAGGGTCGCCATAAAACAAGGTATCTGGGGTACCACTGTAAGCCATGGTGGGTTTTACCAGCTGTATTGGAGGATGAAGGGACGGTTGCAAAGCCTAACTATGCGGGTTTTGAACGATTTTGATCGATCTAGCAATCGATTAAGGTCGAGCAAAATTCGTGTCGTTACAGTTGGTATCGGAGCTCTGGTTAGCTTAAATCTTTGGGTACAACTCATTAGAACTGAACAATAGACTCGTTAGAGATCGGATTAGTAATATCCAATAGGAATACTCATTAGAGATAGGATCAGCAGTATCCTAGAATGAGAACTCATTAGAGATGGGGTTAGTAATGCCCTAGAATGAGTTGAGAGTAACAAGTTTATATCTAGCGTATTTGCGATTATATATAATCCATTTTTAGAAAATACATTTTTTTTAATATATAAAAGTTATATATTTCAAAATTTAATCAACTAATTGATTGTTGGTTGTGTTGTGTGTTCAAGTAAAATTTTTATTGAAACTACTAAATAAGAATGAAAATTGAATAGGATAATTAAACAACTTTTAGTTTCGTTCCTTTTCGAGGACGAAAAGATTTTAAGTGGGGGAGATTTTAACAACCTAGAAAATTAGAACCAATTTAAAGTTTTATTTTTAAGAAGTTTTGTTAGAAAATGCGCCAGAATTTCTTGTTCAAGTAACATATGTTTTCTTCATTTTGTTAAATTAAAACAAAATCTATATAAGTTGTATTACAATGATTTATTTTAGATCATTGGTTTTATAAATTTAATTCGGAGTCTAACTTTTAGATCCAAAATTTTATGTTCATGTTAATGGATTAAAATTCATCTTAAAGATTTATTTGAACTTTATACTCAATTAGTTAAAAGTTAGATTGGTAGTCCAAGTTTTATCTTTCATAACTAAGTGTAACATTAGACTTGATGGTTTATATATACATGTTATATATATATTAATTTGATTTGACATTGAACCTATTAAATGTTTGTATGATAAAAAAATAAATTGCCTAATTTATGTCTATTTTAAATTTAGTATTGACATTAATTGTAATATTTTCATTAATTGTATTAACTGGATTGAAATATTTCTATTTAAGGATAATTATGTGCGTTGTTAAAAGAAAACATACATTTATCTTAAGTTAAAAAGGGAATATTCTAATAAATTAATTAATTTTAGTTTGGGACCATGAACTAAGGAAACACATGATTTTTAGCGTATGAATTTAGAATACATATTTATCTTTATGCTTTGTAATAGCAGTCACATTTTGTTTCTTTTAATTTATTGTGTGTTAATAAAACTAATGAGAATAATTTGAATATATTGAGGCTAATGAATTTAATACTATGACATATATATTGTGAGATTTGATTGTTTTACCTTTTGTTTTTATTAGTAGCTTCCCCATTTGTCATATTTTAAATTGCCTCTTTATTCCCATTATTAATAATACAAATTTAAGTTAATGCTTCCATTTTCGTTATTTCATTTATCCTATTTATTTCTTTTATTTCCATCATTTCCTTCATTTAAGTCCATATATTCATGTGGTCCATCATGCCTAGTCAGCAAATTAAACTTTATTTGTCACCTACTACATACGTAGAGATAAGTGAAAAGATAAAATCAAATATATATAACCAAATAAATAAATATATATATATTGTCTCCACTATATAATATCAAAAACTTCTCTAAACCTATCCCTAATCACCCTAAAAGTACAGTTGCCACCATGCCAATCAATGGTTGAAAACGCTCTCCTTCTTCCCCTCAAAACTCTTTCAATTCATTCCTCCATTTCCAGAATTTCCGAAGACAAATATGATAGATCGTTCTATGATCTATAACTTCAATGTTGATGATCACCTTTAGAGTGACAACTTATGAGATATCGACGCTTCATTTTGCCTCGTTTTCATCCAATTCGATGGAGGGCGGTGCGATGCTATAGGGAGCGTAATATAGAAAGGAGGAAGATATTAGTAATGTAATTAATTTAATTAATTATTTAATTATTTGGTTAATATTAAAATAGTCATATCTCATTCAAACGAAAAAGAAATCAAATGATTTCAGATCCGCTGGAATCATGAAGAGGAGATTTACGCAATGGAATCGACTAGGATCGAAACAGAGAATGTTGGAGATTCAGTAAAATGAAGGTGAGATCTTTAAAATTCAATTTTAAATTTGGAAAAATATATTTGTGGTGAAACAATAAGAATCATTATGATCGTGACGACTTGATTGAACTATTGTGGTTATGAATGGTTGATATTGGTTGTGACGAAATTGATTTCATTTGTAGTGAATTTACATGTTGTGAAAATGGATTGAATTGTGTAGATCTAGAATTTGATTATTCATAAAAATTTGCTTATACAATAAAAACCATGTTTTTATTACATATATGTAGTGGAAGTAATCATGTCAATTATAGGAATAGTTTTACAATAAAAATATTATTTTTATTCTAATATGTATATGCTAGAATTTGTTGGACAAAAAAATCATACTTTTATTGTATGTTGTTTTGTAAAAATGTTCATTAGTTATTAAAATTGTTGTATGATAAAAATTCACATTTTTATCATATGTTTATGTTATGAAAAATGTTCATAGGACCAAAAAAAACATTGTTTTGTTAGAATCGACAAATAAGAATAAAAACATTGTTATGTTAGAATTGACAATTACATGAAATGTAATATGAGAATATGGATTACATTTTTCATAATGTAATATAAGAAATGTTAAATTAGATTAAAAATGTCATTTTTGTATTAAATGTTAAATTAGATTAAAATGACATTATATTAGAAATATCATTAGAATAAGAATGTCATTATGTTAGAAATGCCATTCTAAGAATGTTCATTTATTAATAATGAAAATGTGTTAACGATAAAATTCACATTTTTATCACATATATAGAAAAGATTGAAATATTCATTTAGTCAAAATAAAAATGTGTTAGCGATAAAATTCGAATTTTTATCGTATACGTTGAAAAGGTTAAAAATGTTCATTTATTTGAAATGAAAAAATGTGTTAACGATAAAATTTATATTTTTATCGTATATGTAGAAAAGATGAAAAATGATCATTTGTTTGAAATAAAAACATTGAAACATTAAAAATCATATGTTTAATGTAAGAATGAAATGAGATATTCATTGTATTGAGAAAATGTGAAAACATTAAAAATTCTATTTTTAATGTAAAGTATTATTTATGTAAAATATACATTGTATAGATAGAAATGTTGAAAACATTAAAAGTTATATTTTAATGCAAAGTATGTTTCAACATAAAGATAAGGTTTTAGAAAATATTCATGGTTGGGCTATAAATGTTGAAACATTAAAAATTACATTTTTAATGTACTGTATGAATATATATAAAATATTCATTATATGACTATAAATGTTGAAACAATAATTTTGACATGTTGATTGATTGAATGGATTATGCTCGACCAGTTTATGAGAAAATTATGCTTTTACATTTAGCATTGGGTTGGGTAGAAATATATGTATGCTAACACCATGTGAAACACTTCACGATTTGACTATAAGGTGTTTAGTGATGTTATTTATTTCAAAATTAATGAATGATTTTGAAAAGTGATTTTCTTAAGTAAAAAGAAGAATTATTCCCGATTTTGGATAAGGAATGTTTTATAAAATGTTTTGTAAAACATAAAGGATTTCGAGGACTATACCCGATGATTTCGAGATGATTTGAAACTGGAAATCTATATGGATTTGATTATACTTGTGATTATGTTGTGGAATGATTTTCCCTACTTCGGGATATAAAATGATTTAGCAAGTATGTGGCTAGAGATCGAGTGACCCAAGAGCGACTAGAAGTGGAAGGTGCATATTATCCCCCATAGGTGGTATGGTGCATCGTTAGTGTAGCATGCCCCTAGATGGGAGGTGCACATATATATATATATGTATATATATATGTATATTGGTTAGGGCGCACTCTGCCTGATCTGATGGAACATGACCGATATTTGGTTGCATACTCGTTTTTATGCATTGTTATGTTTTGGAATTCATATTTCCAAATGTTTTGTTTTCCAATCCCGAAGTGAAATCTACTTTGATATAAAAAAAAATAGATATGTATTTCATAATGATTTGAAATAAGAAATCAGGAAATAAAGTCCAAAGGAATAATTTCTATAATGAGAATTGGATTTGAAAATCTAAGTCAGGGATTAAGCCTAAATGGGTAGATTGAGGAATTGCATGTTGATTGATGCATTATAGATCCATAGCTTTATTTATGGTAGTAGTGTATGCACTGGCAATCCAATGGAGTAAACCCGTTCCGCGTTAGCGGCATGGTCCTGTGATTGACCTTATTATAAGATAGGTTAAGTAAGATTTCTCATACCAGTCCCATGACTGACCTGTAGTTTGTTTCATTGGCAAACTTGGATGCCCTCTTTTCCACTCAGGCAGTTGAGTAGCCTTTTACAGATATTTAACTCTTTAGAAGGATCCTGAATCAAAGATCAAAGCTGTGTCTAGAGAAAATGATAGTCTTCCACTGTGTTAAGTTTATTTGTTTCCGCTGCACTGTATTATATTTAATGTAAAATTTATCTTCCGCTGTATTATTATATTCGCTGTACTCTGATTTTCTGTACTCTGATGTAACATTATTATAATATTTATAAAAATCTGATGTTATTATTCTGATGTATTGTATTCCCAAAGTTAACGTATGCGGGTTTTGAATGATTTTGATTGATCTAGCGATCAATTAAGGTCGGACAAAATGCGTGTCGTTACACTTTCTAGTTAATAACTAGTTCATTTTGATAAAAATATATTTTTATCTTCTTAAATGTGGAATTTTCATCCAAATTATTTCCAAATCATTTATTATGATTTTACACATTATTAATATCTTTAATAATTTTATCAAGGCCCATACAGTCGGTTTCCAATAACGGCCACCGAACTGCATCCATATCGACCTTTTCCAAATTTGATTTGGACATAATTCCAAATTCAACCATTCAAATTTAAATCTTTTATATTCATTGGAAAGCGCTTTTAGATACAAACCCAATGGTTCTGGTTTTAGAGAATCGATGGTCAGATCTCCCGTAATGTCAATTTGAGGTAAATGGTCGAAATTAGCGAATGGTCGCGGCGCGTTCTATTCAAACCATTTATGTATATAATAATATATGCATAATATATATATATATTGTTCAAAACGTATTTTATAAATTAGTATTAAAACCGATTCCTGCCTTTTTTTTCAATTTTAAATCAAAATTGAATACTACCTATCATTATAATATTTAAATGAAAATATTTTCAAAATATCATATTTTGAAATAATTTCCTTTTCGATATTCATTATAAAAATGAATAAAATCAATATAAATATCATTTGCATTAAAATGGCGCAAATCTAATCAACACGGCTTTACACATTTCACTATTTTCATGTCCTTCCAAAATCGGACATCAAATCCACATTTTAATCCTTTACGGAATATTATTTTAAAATATTCGTTATTACTGAATTGGAATCAGACCCAATCAATTACCATATAATTTATTTATATGGATTTCATACAACACATGTATACAACAACAGTGATAACAATTCATCCACCATCCAAACTGCATTACACAACTACATAAGCATTAAATATAAATAATTAACACTTATAACAGTCTGTCAACCAATCAATTGACATACAACTAAACAATTGGGTTTAGTGTATGTCAAATATCATCCCAATACACATGTGGGGTTTTAACCAATAAACACTGAATATTATTTGTGCAGTTGGGCGATGTGTAAAACTTATCGTCCTAATCAATGTTAGTTAAATGGGTTTACATAAACAAATCGTTTGATTTGTAAATGAATATTTATTTTCATTTCAGGAGAATTTTATGCCGTTCACATGTACGTTACAAATTATATTTTTAACCATTAAATATTTATTTCAACTCATGAATATTTTAAACAGTTCATATACACATTAAAAATGAGATTTTTAATGAATAAATATTTATTTCAGAAAATTTAGGCATTATAACGGCGCGATATTAGAAGCGAAGTAATGTCTAGCATTACCCCTCTCCTGATACTGGCTCGCGCCACACACTATCATCAGTCACATTCAATACACCACAATATAATTCATTTCATCACAATAGAGTCAAATTTTCCAAAATTCAATCCAAGCAAACAAACAACCATGGTTTGTACAAATAAATAGTGTCGGGGGCTACTAAGCCCCGTTTGCAACCTAAAATATATTTAACTGTAAAATACTTTGAGCTAGCAGGTGTTCTCGCATTGGAATCCACTCTGCCATTGTTTTCCAACGCTCTGAATTGCTGTTCTATTTTCAGAATTTGCAAACAAGATCCAATCTTCACACCATCTTTTTTTTAACTTAAACGCGCCATTTCGGACAACTTTCGCCTAATGGACTTTTTCCCGAAAATGGTCCAATTCACTAGAATTCGGGAAAAGACAGTATTTGGACAGCAGACTTTGGACGCATTTTGTGAACAACTCCAAAATGCAAAATACGACTTCCATATACTCAAATTGAAGAGAAAATCGTGCTCTTCGATATTTGTACTGTGGAGTTTTGGTCAGAAGCGCACCGGTTGAGAGTTATTGGCGAAATAGTGACAAAGGGTTATTTGCAAAACGAGAATTTTGTAAAAATTGATTTTTTTTCTAGGAGTGGACCCATGGCTGGACTTGGGTGGTCAGTGGCGGGGCGCATGTGGCTGAGGAGGGTGCGGCCAGGTGGTGGTGGCGGTGGAGGGGCCCACGGTGGCGGTTTGGGTTGATTTGGGGGTTAGGGTTTTAGAAATGAAGAGGGAGAGAGAAGGAGGAGGAAGAGGAGAAGGAGAGGAAGGGGCAGTGGCGAATGGGAGGCTATGGTGGAGCGGCAATGGGCATGGAGGGGGAGGCGACGGGTTGAACGGATGTGGTTTTTCTTTCTTTCTTACGTTTGAATGAGAGTGGAGAGAGTGAGAGAGAGTTGATCAAGTATAAATATATATATATTTAATTTTATTTTAATTCCAAGAAGTTAAATTTTCATTCGAACTCCAAATTTGTAACGTCCCGAATTTTTAACCAATTTATTTCGAACATTTAAATTTATTTTAAATGAATTGGATATATAAATGGATTTTATATTAAATTTATAGATTTAATATCAAATATATTTAACTATCATAATAGTAATAATTAATTCACAGTTAAAACCTAAATCTAAACAATTCAGTCAATTTATATAAATTATGTATTGAATTAGAAGAAGAATAATAGTTTATTATCGATGAATTTAATTGTTTAAAATCGATTTATATTTTAAGTCGAATTTAATTTAAATTGTTATTTCTTTTATATAGTCAAATTAAATTTCAGAATCTTTACCGTTGAGTACAGAATATTGTATAAGGCTTGAAACGTCAGTCGTTACGGTGAAATAATGGTTTGGGATCAGCGAATTAAGGTCATGAGGTATTTTGTTATTTTACTAAAATAAAAAAAATCAAATCAAAATCTTTTCCTTTATAAATAATCAGCCGACTTCTATCTTCCCATTGAGCAGACAAATTTTATTCTCGAGTCAAATAAACTATCTCCTACCTTTATTATCAAAGAAGCAGGAATTTATTGGTGCGCATCTTTGCTCTCCTCTCCTCCTCTTATAAAAGCCGCGTCTTCTTCTTCGCAAAAATCAACTCAAATTATGATAATCGCGAGCTCCAGGCGAGTTAAAACGGCCGCCCCTTTTATCCTTTGATAATGAAATAAAATGCTAAATCGTATCATTCGATTCTTGTTTTCTTTAACTCATTTAAGGTGGAACTTTCGATTGATGATCCTCAATTTGGTGCGCTTGACTTCAGATATCACACGATGTAATGGTTCAATATTGGGGATGTTCAATTTTCTTAAGGAGGGTTTACGACTTAGGTCATTCGATTAAAGGGAGGAGTTCGATAGTTTCAGTGTCAAACTAGGGCATCGGCTTTGGGATAGGATTCGGTGAATCAGGGCAGCGGTCGTTGTCAGATTCTGGTGGCTTCCGATTTAGATTAATGGTTGCGCTACAGGGCTTGAGGTTTGCTCCAGGTTGCGATGTCGAATGGTGGAGGTTGACACACTATTAAGGACACAGGATTTTGGGGTGCTGATAGCGATGGAACATGGGACTGGATGTCGCGATGACTGATGACGCTCGAGTATTTTTTTTACTTTTCTTTTCGTGAATTGAAGAGGGCTGAGCTAGTTAGGGTTTTTCTGGAAATTACTGAAAATGTGATTCAATTTTGGGTGGTGCGAATATGGAAGGAGGAAATGGGAGTTCAGTCTTGGATTGTTGAGGATGAATGACATGGAGTTGGAATTGTTCAGTGTTGACTGGGTGGATAGATGAAGGTGTTAAGGACTGCTAATTAGAGAGGTTGGTCTGCACATGAACGCTGATGGGTATAAGACTTTGTGATGGTGATTGTGGTGATTGATTTCGTGGATAGTCAAGAGGGATAAAGCGGGTTGAAATTTACAGTAATGGTAAAGGAGACACATGCAGATTCGAATAGGAATTTGGGGAAGAAGTAGTATTACTGTGAATTAAGGTAAATTAAATATAAATTATGTAGTTAATTCGTTTGATAATATATGTATATACCTATGGTATACAAATATACCTATGGTACACAAACCTGAAAATAATAATAATTACATGTGCTTCATCGATAATCAGACTTCGACAAAGTTGATCAGTGAATTCTGTTCATGGTTGATTGAAACAGCGAGGTATACGTTGTTAAAATTTTAAACATGCATAGAACTATTTAATTATTTATTTGTTAATTTAATAAATAGTCGTATAATCGTTAAATAAAATAAATAATCGTAGGTGCAAGATAGTGGACTCGAGAAAATTCATAGCTGAGACGATTTGGAATTTAAATGGGTATTCGGAAAATAAACTCAGGTGAGTAAACTCACTTCTTTGTTCAATTATAATTTATTATAATCAAATTTTTATTCAATAGAAATATTTATATGTTGTCTGTTTGTAATAACCCGGAAATCCGAGCCAATTTAAAATTTTTATTTTGGCAATTTTAGTGAATTTTGATTATTTTAAATGAGTTATTTTAAATAATAACGACGAGAAATTTTCTTCGAATAGAAATAGAACGTATATATTTATATGGGTCATCGTTAGAATATAAATATTTATTTTATATTATAAAAGGAATTGAAAATGGCGCGGTAGTTCGATAATTCGATTTCAAACTTCAAACGAATGTACCGGGTGCAATATAAACCGGATAATAGTGAAACCAAAAATATTCGAATCTAATTGATAATATCTTTCCAACGAATCCGAAAAATCGAAATTTCATAGCGGGAATCAAAAGATATGTCCAGTTGAAAGTTCAGTATAGTCGCTATGGAATTCAGGCCCTTAAAATTGGGAATTTTGCAAACGACCTTGGATTTCGACGAAACCACTTTTGCTGGGTCCGCGATGTCGAATTATTGCTAGATTCCAAATTTCATAATTTTTCGAATCAATATGTGAGTGTGGCAAAGGAAATTGCGTTTGACCAGTTTCAATTGATTTTAATCGACCGGAAAATGGCCATTTTTCAAACGGTCTCAGAATTCGATGAAACTAGTTTTGTTAGGACCGTATCGTCAATACGAAGCTAGAAAATATTTTTTTGGAATTTTTTGAGTTAGTAGGTGGCCTCGGTAAATTGAAATGCGCGTTCAAATTCAATATATTGAGTTATATGTTAATTTTGACGAAAATTGATCGAAACGATCGAATCAGCTTACGATACATATCCCATTGTGTTCGGAATGGGGGTAATTAGCTATGGACGACAGGCGGCGGGCCCCGTTTAGAGGTCAAATAAAAAAGCCAACTTAATAATATATATATTTTTTCCTTCTAAACTCTCTCTCCCCTCTTCTATACCTATGATCAGCGCCCCCCCTGATTTCATTTCGAACAGAACAAAAAAAAATGAAAAGAAGAAATCGAAGCTGTCGCTCAGCCCTAGGAGGCGCCGCCCCCCTCCGCATGCCGCCGCCCCTACCGATTCGCCCTGCCACCCCCAACCAGCGTCGCATCCTCCCTCTCCTCCTCCCTCACCCGCTTCTCTCTCCCCTTCTTTGAATCGAACCCTACGCCCCCAATACCAGAAACGCGCTGCCACCACCTCGTCCAGGTCCCGACCGCGGCTCAGCACCCCCTTTCCTCCAAGCGCGCAGTAAACCCTCCATCCCCTCTGAAGAAATTAACAGTGAGCTCCACTTTTTATTTTAAATTCAGTTTGTTTGTTTATTTAAATACATTGATTAAATTCGTTTTTTTCTTTATATATAAATACTTAGTAAGAAATGATTTTTAGAAATAAAAAGTTAGGAATTTTTATCGCTAGAAAGGTTGTGATTTTCTTCATGAAAAGGATTCGATTTTTCATAACAGAAAAGATCTGATTTTGAGAAGTTAAAAATATGATTTTTATAATATAGAAAGAATAAAAATGTAATTTTTATAAAGTAGAATTATAAAAATACGATTTTTATATTATATGAATAGTAAAGACTAAATCTTTATATTTGAAAAGGCGAAAACTTTATATGAAGAATAGCGTGATAAAAATATAATCTTTATTAC
The DNA here is from genome assembly GCA_030737875.1 of Allium sativum. Lineage (NCBI taxonomy): Eukaryota > Viridiplantae > Streptophyta > Magnoliopsida > Asparagales > Amaryllidaceae > Allium > Allium sativum. The sequence goes on along the minus strand of CM060916.1, from coordinate 50,160,519 downwards.
CTGAACACCGTTATAAAAATAGAATTTTTATCTATATAGCAGCGGTGTAAAAATAGAATTTTTATCTATATAGTAGCGATATAAAAATAGAATTTTTATCCATATGGAGTGATTAAAAAAATATGATTTTTGAATACATAACAACAATATAAAAATGTGATTTTTATATATGTAGTGGCTACGGGCAACGAAAGTGACAAAAGGGCGAGAACGGCGAAGATTTCTACACAAGGAGGAGTTGTGGCGTTTGGTATAGCTAGTCAGTGAGAATTTCTCACTTTTAATTTAATTTTCTAGTTAAAATATATACTAGGATGCAGACGGTGTTTAGTAGCACCCGACACCCGTCGTCCACAGACCATGGACGGCTTGTATGCTTGTTTGTTTGATTTTGATGTGTAGTTGATTGTGTGAGGTGATGTGAAATGAAATAAAATATTTATATAGTTAAAATATTTTATAGTTGAAAATAGAATTTTTAATGTGTATTTAAAATAAATTAATATAAACAAATCAAACGATTTGTTTATATACACACATTTGACTGATATCGATTGGGACGATAAATTTTACACATCGCCCAACTGCACAAATAAAATCTGTGTTTGATTGTTTGAAACCCCACATGGGTATTGGGATGATATATGACATACACTAATCCCAATAATTAGTTGTATGTTGATCGATTGATTGACAGACTGTCATAAGCGTTAAATATTTATATTTGATGCTTATACAGTGTAAAACGCACTTTGGATGATGGTCGATGATTTATCGTTGCTGTTATATATGTGTGTTATAGAAAATCCATATAATTAACATTATATGGTAATTAATTGGGCCTCATTCCATATCTAAAAAAGAAATATTTAAATAGAATATTTGAAAAAGGAATATTTGAATAGAAATATTTGAATAGAAATATTTGAAATAGAATATTTGAATATAGAAATATATGAAGCCGGACGCCATTTTGACGTAAACGATATTTATATCGATTGTATTCGTTTTATATGGAATATTGAAAAGTGATTTCAAAATCAAATATTTTAAATTGAAATTCGAACCGAATTGAAGCGAATTAGAATTCGAATTGAATTGAAAATAAAATGAATTCGAATAGAATTGAATTTGAATAGAAAACGAATTTGAATTGAAATTGAATAGAATTGAATTTGAATAGAAAACGAATTCGAATTGAAATTGAATAGAATTGAATTTGAATAGAAAACAAATTCGAATTGAAACAAATAGAACTGAAATTGAATAGAATTGAATTCGAATTGAAATTGAATAGAAACGAATACGAATTGAAACTGAATTGAATTGAAAACGAACTGAAATTGAATTAAAAATCAATTTGAATTGAAATCAATTTGAAATGAATTAAAAAAGAATTTATGAGGAAAAATTCAATTTTGATTTGAATTTGAAAAGAAGTTGAAATCGTTTTGAAAATGAATTTAAAACGATTTATGTAATACGTTTTAAAGGGAAATCGACGAAGTATATATTATATATATTATATATATAATATAATGGCCTGAATAGAATGCGCCGCGCTACGGTAGTTCGTGAACTTCGACCATTGACTTTGAATGGATATTGCGGGAGATCCGACCGTCGGATTCCCCTAAAACCGGAACCGTTGGGTTCGTATCGAAAAGAGCTTTCTAACGGATATTAGAAATCTAATGGTTGGATTTGGAATTATATCCAAATAAAATTTGGAAAAGGTCGCTGTAAGTGCAGTTCGATGGCCATTGATGGAAATCGACTGTACGGGCCTTGATAAAATTATTAAAAATAGTAATAATTTGTGTAAAATCATAAGAAATGATTTGGGAAGAATTGGGACGAAAAACTCCATATTTGGAAAGATAAAAATAGTTTTTTATCGAAATGAACTAGTTTTGAACTAGAATTAAAATCAATTTATATTTAAAATAAATAGATTGAATTTGAAAAGGGTTTTAAAAGTAACCAGAATTTCCAATAATTGAATTGGAATGGATTTGAATCAAAATTGTCTTTGGAATATTTCGATGTTGGATTTCCTGATGATACAGATATTGTTATGGGAATTTGAAAGATATATATATATATATCGTTATTTCCAATACGATATTTGTTGGTCGTAGAATTTGATATTGAATATAAGCCGATATATTTTCTATTCAGAGCCTTGTATTTAATATCAAATGTGATTTTGGGTTGTCGATAACGGTATCTTCAATAATACTGTTCTTAGACCCACGGAGTTAAGAAAATCAGAAACTAACCGGAGATTAGTTAAGTTGAATGGTTTTTTGGGGATTGATCTGATGTTGGTTTCGGCCTTCGGGGTAAATCTTAGGGAATTGCTCAATTGCTAATTTACGATCAGGGACTGATTAAAATGTGATGTGATTTTGGGTTTATCATGAATCGCGTTTTAAATGACATTGATTCTTTAACCCATTTACAGATTAAAACTAAGTGGAGTTTTAATGAATCTTTAATTGGATCGAAAAGATCGAGAATGGAGTATCACCAGTTTTGCTCTAGGCGATAGTTAGATCTTTAATTAGATTTTAACGTGAAATGGTAATTGAATTTACCGATAACACCGTGGTGTTAGATATGATGTAAGACCAGTTTTACTTCATGGGATGAATAGGTTGGGATTGGGAAATTAAAACAAATGATTACTTCGGTAAGGTTCGTTAATCCTGACTAGTTTGAATTGATATTCAAAAGTAGATTAAAGAATAAATTTAAAGGATTTATCTTTGATAAAATTAATGGGAACCTTTCCCTAAGAATGTGAAATTTAGAAACTAATTGTCGGTTAGCTAAGCATAATGGTTTTCTGGATATTGATGTGATGTTGGTTTCGGCCTTCGGGGTTAATATTTGGGGAATTATTCTCTTGTTAATTTACGGTTAGTGACTGATGAATTGGAATGAGGCGTATGTTGTGTTTGTGTAACACTTGTTTATTATATACGCGAGTTATTCGGAAAGACCGGGTTTACCCCATTCTGAATAACTGATACAACGATAAGTCGAAGATGAAGACGGTGGTCGAAGACCGGAGGTCTTCACGTCATTTGGATAATTACTGATGATCTTGATTGGGCTGTACACCCAAGAGGAGGGAATCAGTTGGTGGTCGTCCAGATGTACTTGGAGATCGATGGATATGCGGGGTACTAGGTGCCTCCGGTTTTGTTCAGACCCTGAACGGACTTGTAAATGGACTGTGTGTCTGACATCGGATTACATTCTGTGTGACTGATATCGGTTGCATAGAATGGTTTGCCTGTGTGGCATGCTAAGATGCAAATGATCAAGGCTTTTTTTGAAAAGCAAAGTCTTGTGGTTGATGATCAAAGCACGGCCCGTGTGGCATAGCTTTGTGTAATGCGAATTCGCGAGCCTCACACCCTGGTTGTGAACCAGAAACGGGAGAGGACATCAGGGAGGGAATGCGTTTCCTTCTTGTTATAAGTGGCGTCAGTGGTTTTACACGCCCTGACGAGTTTGACTTTTGTGGTTGTTGCTGTTGCGAGGCGCCTCGGTTTGATCGGACGATGCGGGTCCGATGGAGTCATTTGTTGGCTCATTGACGCCCAAAAGGGCGGGGAAACGTAGTGTTCAGTCATAATAATCCACATCGGTGAACCGGCCCTGACGATCCAAGGGGCAGTTGCGGCTGTTCCTGAGACACGGGCTGGAGCGTCTCGAATCGGTTGAGGACTATCTTTTGCCTCGGTTTACAGATGGAAATCCAACTTCTAATACGTGACATGTGCGGTTTTGATTGTAGAGCCTAGTATGGCGACATAGTGGGATGGGACGCTTATGCCGTCTATAATTGATACTTATGATTTGAAATTGTTTTGACACTATACACTTATAGTAATAATAAAAGATGAAATTTCACGTACCAAGCATTCTTGGCTATTATAAGGTAAAAAACTTATCCTTCGGCTTGCGTTGCATTGTGTGATGGGACCTAGGTCTTATAATAGCTTCATTTTTCTTTATTTAGCATTGCGCTGTTGTTATATGCACTGGTATTCTTGGGAGGAAATCTGTTCCGTGTTATACGGCGTGGTCCCTTGATTTACCTAACTTTAAAATAAAGATTAATAACTGTTTTAGCTCTCACACCAGTCTCATGACTGACCTGGAGTTTATTGTTTTAACCTAAACTCTGGGTGCCCTTATTTTCGACACGGGCAGCTAGTAGTTTTGGTTTTGCAGATTCATATTCATAGGATGCTGGTTTACAGCTGGAATGATATCCGGAAAGCTTTGTATCCGTATATCTCCTTCAGTTGTGTATTGTATTATTTTCCGCTGCTATGTATGTAATTTAAATCTCTGATATTTTTCTGTGTAATATTTATTCATACTCTGTATATTCTTGTATTCTGATGTACTTGTTGTAATAAACAATGAAATGTTCTTCCGTCTGCGTTCCTTTGTGGCTTGTTCTCGAACTATCCGCGCTTTCCTTACCGGGGAAGTTACGGTTCTTTACATTTGGTATCAGAGCTTTGGTTTACAAAGCTCAAAGAACAAGACACATTAGAACCAAACGAAAGAATTCATCAGAAATTGGATTAGTAATATCCAATGGGAATGACTCATTAGAGATGGGATCAGTAGTATCCTAGAACGAGTGTGAAGAGTAATGTTTTTGAAATAAAATTTAAAACAAGTTATGTTTTGAAAATTTAAATCAATTATTCGTATTTGATTATTTATATTGATGCGGACAATCCAATATATATAGATTTTGCATATACGTCTGATCCGCGTGTATTCGAAGTTTTAATATATTGGGTAGATATAGAATCACACTCTAGTCGCTCGAAGATGATTCTGATGATCGCTCGAGCATCATCAGAATTTATTTTCGTGTTTCGAAGGTGGGATTTCTATATATTTCCAATTGACTGGTGTGAGAACCAAAATTAGATATGGCCTATTTTTGTGATTTGGCATCAAAAACCTGATTTTTTTTACTATATATCAAAGTTATGAATTTGAAATGATAATCAACTAATTGATTGATGGTTGTGTTGTTTGATTATGGTTTGATTAATTAAAATTTTAACCATTTAGCCAAATTGACCAAAAAGTGAATTGTATTGAAATTTGGTCGCATTTGCTTGCATATAATGTACTTATATTGAACAGGTCATAGCAAAGAGGCTAGAGCAGAAGAATAAAATTGTTTGCCCGATAAATAGGTACATGTTTACCATAATTTACTGTTTTGTTTGGGTGATGATGATCTTATGAGCCGATTGGCTAGCCGCTTGGCTTTTTCTTTTTCTTTTTGAGATCAGAGGGCCTGTATGGCAATTTTGGGATTTTCCCGGTGCAGGGGAGGTTATAGCGAAATTTTTCGAAAATTTAGGGTGTTAGACAAATTTTTGAAAAATTTGAAAAGTTCTTAGAAACTGAAAAGTTGAAGAACTTAAGCCGTAGTGAAAATAACGAAAGTTGAGTTGATTAATGAA